>CAUYSK010063462.1:0-11459 GCA_963575035.1 Avahi laniger | reverse complement strand
TCTGGGGTGAAGGATAGATATACAGATTTCAGAAGCTCAAAAGACCCCAAATGAAATAAAAATGGTCTACAGTGAGACATCTTTTTTTTTTTTTTTTTGAGACAGAGTCTCACTCTTTTGCCCAGGCTAGAGTGAGTGCCGTGATGTCAGCCTAGCTCACAGCAACCTCAAACTCCTGGGCTCAAGCAATCCTTCTGCCTCAGCCTCCCGAATAGCTGGGACTACAGGCATGCACCACCATACACGGCTAATTTTTTCTATATATTTTTAGTTGTCCGATTAATTTCTTTTTATTTTTAGTAGAGACGGGGTCTCGCTCTTGCTCAGGCTGGTTTCAAATTCCTGAGCTCAAACAATCCGCCCGCCTCGGCCTCCCAGAGAGCTAGGACAGTAAGACATCTTGTAATCAAATTGTCAAAAGTCAACAACAGTGAATCTTGAAAGTAGCAAGAGAATAGTGACTGATCATATACAAGAGATATTCTATAAGACTATCAGTGAATTTCTCCATGGAAAACATACAGGCCAGAGTGATATGATATGACATAATCAATGTGCAAAAAGAAAAAATCAAGGATACACTTGGTGGCAAAATTGTGAGACTTTGTCACAAAAAAAAAAAAAAAAAAAAAAGATGTCTCACTGTAGACCATTTTTATTTCATTTGGGGTCTTTTGAGCTTCTGAAATCTGTATATCTATCCTTCACCCCAGATTTAGAAAACTTTCCATCAATATTTCCTCAAATCAATTTTCTGCTTTCCTTATTTTTCCTCTTTTCAAAATTTTCATAATGCATATATTGGGTTTTTCGATGGTGTCCCACAAGTTCCTTAAGTTTTCTTTTACTGTTTTTATTTTACTTTTTTTCTCCTCTGACTGGATAATTTCAAATGATCTGTGTTTGAATTTGCTGCTTAATCAAACTTGTTGTTGAACCCCTCCAATAAATTTTTTAGTTCAATTATTGTATTCTTTAGCTTCAAAATGTTTATATTTTATATATCCTATCTCATTGTTGAAATGCTTATTTTGTTCTTGCATTATTTTTCTGAGCTTGTTGAGCACTTTAATGACAGTTATTTTGAATTCTTTGTCAGGTAAACCATTCAACTGTTTCTTTGGGGCCATTTCTGGAATTTATGTTGTCTCTTTGGTTTGATCATTTTTGATGTTTCTTTGTGTTCTTTAAATTTTTTATTGATATTGGCATATTTGAAAAAAATGGCTACCTCTCCTAGTCTATATGGACAAAAGTTGTAGAGAAAAAAACCATTTACTAATCAATCTGAATAAAGAATCTGGGACCTCTCAAACCTTTTCCACGCATGTGATTTTTCTGGACTTGTGTATGTAAAGTTCTAACTATTAGAATTTACTGTTTTCTATTTTTCAGGACCTCATAATGTACTGCTCCCTCTGGTGTCTGGGGCTCCTGCATGTTCTTTGATGCAGGAGCAAGCTTCCCCATTTTCCCTTGTTCTCATCAGTGACCAGGCAGTTCCCCATCCATACCCCAAGTAAGAGCAGATAGCTGTGGTTCCCTTGGGAAGCCCTGTGATAACCTAGATCTCCAGACACACACTCCACTTCTTTTTCTCTCTGTCACTCTAAGTGAAGGTTGAGGAAAGACACAAGTCAGACCGTCAGATCACTCTTAGAAAAGTACAGATGCTGGATGCATATTCCACTCCATTTTCTCCCTCACAGGAGAGAAGTCACAAGTTGTGCATCCTCTCCCAATTTCACAAAGCCATGCTGGTTACTGCAAGCCACCTTTTTTTTTCTGTTGTTTTCAGCATTCTGCAGCCCTCTGGCCTATTCCAGTTCCATTAGTGTTATGAGTAAGGAGTGAGGAGAGCCAGAAAAAAGTCCCTCAGGCAGGGCTTTGAAAAGTTGGAACATTGAGCATCTATTTCAAACTGCCTTTTTCTCTCAAGGAAAAAATCACAGGTCAGGGCTATCTCTCTTGGCACTGAGTTATGAAGGCTTGGTGGAGTTTGCTGATATGGGTAAAGTGAAATTGCTCTTCTTACCCATTTCAATGTTGCTGTTTTCAGTTTTATGCTTGTCTAGGGTACCAAAACTTCTTAACTGGATTATAGAAATTTCATAAAGGTATTTTGGTTTGCATATTGTTAAATCAGTGTTCCTCTGAGGGACAGGGGATAGGACTTCCTATTCTGCTATCATGCAGATTCACATAACATTTCTTAATCTTGATTTCTTCATCTGTTAAATAAAGTTGGTAATGCCTTTCAGAAATCCTTTCTTGATTCATAGTCTGTTTTTTTTTTTCATTGCCTGTTATTTTTGATGATCCTGTGGCACCTGAACCATACTTCTATTAGAGACAAAATAATTGTAAAATTTATCTCATAAACTATGGCACTTTCGAGAGTAAAAACAGGTGCTTGTCATAAATGTTGAGGATACAATTTTGTATTAATTAAACTTAATTAAGAATAATATATAATTCTCATCATTTTCTACTTTTGAAAAATGTTAATTTATTTATTTTAAAATAAGCATCATTATGAGGTAGCCTTACCTTGGGTTCTCAGAATTCTGCTTTCAAACAACAAGAAGCCAAATGCTTGATACTAAAAGACTAGTAGATAATCTGGTGCAAAAGAGAGATTCAAGGACTATAATAGGGATCAATTAATAAGCACCATATTTTTATATAAAATGCATTCTTTCATTATTTGAAATGATTACTTGAACAAATTACAATAAAAACATGAATAGGTAGTGAGATACTGTGAGAAACTATGGCTTTGAAAAGAAGAAACATGTTCTGATATTACCTGTATGATCTTGGAAATATATTGCATTTCATTCTAAATTTCCATACTATAACATTTGTATTTAAAAGCCCCTTTCGCTGGATTATTGAAAAGATTGTGAAAGTTCCTAAGGCAGTATTTTAAACAAAATAGGTTTTCAATTAATGTTGGCAACTCTTCCCGTCCTTGTGATGCTAATGTCATATAAAATTTAAGAAAAGATATAAAATTTACTTTTTGTCTTCTGATGAAACAGATAAAAATAAATCTTTTCTGTGCTTTGATAATGATAAATTAGATGGCAAATGAATAGAATTAGCTATAAATGAATCTTTATAGAAAAGATCAATGGTTACAATTAACAAGGGGTGATAACCAACCTTACTCTTATCTCTTAAGAAAATGATCATTCTTTAATATGTCTTTAAAAAAAAAAACAGTGAAGTTAAGCCCTTAAACCTTATCTGTGCCATGTGCCATTAAACTGTAGGGATTCTTTTTTCCTAGATACATTAGAGACTGTTCTCTGTCCCTATTATTTAATCAGCTTAATACAGGTGACTTTCACATTAATAGTGGTCTAAGATTCCAAGATTAGAAATGTTGTTTTATGTATTTTATAATGAAACAGAGACTGATGAAAAAATGAAAAATATTTAAATGTATCTGAAGAAAGAATTATAAGGAGTTTTAAATAAAGTAAAAGTAACTAGGAATAATATAAATATAATTCTAATATTTCTGATGGATGAATAAGGGGGAATAAATGGCTTTGCTAGACAAAATACCAGTAATATGCCACAGACATGGAAAACATATGGTTCACATTTTCCAAGATAAATTGTATTTTATGCAATGTAATAGTATTAAATGTAAAAAAATATGCAATTTGGTGATGTTCCATCTTCTGCATTTATAAAACTTTTGTGTAAATAAATTTTGCCAACACATTTACATACATGTTTTGTTCGTACAGTACCATTATAATAAATGTGTGTATTCTATGCTACTGATTTTCTTGCTATTACAAATTAATGTTTCTTTACTGACACTCACAGTGTCAGGTCTGGCCTCTTGATGGACTGCTGTCGTGGTTCTTTGGCTCCTTACTTGGAAGAATCACAAGCAGGCCAGTTTGACAGAATGATCACACAATTCCACACAAACAGCTTTTATTGCAGAAAAGAAGAACAGGTCAGTTTCCACGAGTGGAGAAAGATGTTAAATACTCCCAGGGAATTCCCTTTTATTGGTCTCTTCCAGAGGAGGACTTGTGGCAGATGTGGGGTGCTACCAGGTGATTAATATACATAATTGTCAAGTGTTCTGCATTTTCCTGTAGTTTCTTCCCCTGATTAGTCCCCAGCTTCTCTGACCCTAGGAAATGGCCTCCTGGCTTGCAATTGTCACCTGCAGATTTGGTCCCTGCCTAACAATATTTTATGTTTAGCCTAATGTCTTTTTCCCTAGTGTTACTGTAGTATAATGGACAAATGAAAATTATATATATTTCAGATGTACAACATGAGATTTTCATACATGAATACATTGTTAAATGATTACCACAATCAAGGTAATTAATATATATATTGCCTTGCATAGCTATATATTTTTGTAGTGATAATATTTAAGGTCTACCCTCTCAGCAAATATTAAGTGTATGATACATTATTATTAATTAAAATCATCATGCTGTGTATTGGGTCTCCATAACTTACTCATCTTATAGCTGAACATTTGTCTCTTTGACCAATATCATCTCACTCCCTCCCGTAAATGGTAACTACCATTCTATTTTCTATTTCTATGCGTTCAAATTTTTTTAGATTCTACATATTACTAAGGTCATGTGGTATTTTATTTTTGTCTGGTTTATATCATTTGATATAATGCCTTCAAGTTTCATCCATGTTGTCACAAATGCCAAAATTTCTTCTTTTTTAAGGATGTATAAATTTCCCCTTTTTAATATATGTGTATATATTTATATATATATAAAGAAAATGTTACATTTATATATATATGAAATTTTCTTTATTCATTCTTCCACTGATGGACACTTAGGCTGTTTCTATGTCTTGGCTATTGTGAATAATACTGCAATAAACATAGGAGTACAAATATTTATTTAATATAGTAATGTATTTCCTTTGGATATATACTCATAAATGGGATTGCTGGACTAGATGGTAATTATAGTTTTAATTTTTTGAGGAACCTCCATACTATTTTTCATTTATTTGATGTAGACTTACTTGTTTATTTTTGTATTCATTGCCTGTGCTTTTGGTGTCATATTCAAAAGGTCATGGCCAATACCAATGTCATGGAGCTTTCTTCTAGGCACTCTTATAAACGCTTTGTATTTTTTAATAATCCTGAAAAAAATGAAAGCTCATTAATGACCTGTTCAGCCATCTATACTTAAGAGAACCTATGTACTCTGTCCTATGGAGAGTCTGAATACTTCACATTCATTTAAAGAAAATATTTTAATCAAGGAGATATAATTTAAATTAATTTGCCATAAGCAGTGACTCAACTCTGACATCCATGTATATACCATTTATATACCCTGGTATATTTGAATATGTTTGACTATATATAAAATATGAGATATGTAACATATATGTATGTAATTATGTATGTATGTATGTACATGATGGCATAAATATTTACCCAAATTTTATATAAATATGTAATATATAGTTTATACCTAATTTTCTTTTAAATTTAGATATAAGAAAATCAATACTTTATACTGAATTGACTAATGATGACAGACTTTTGACTTTATATTCTTTGGTAGGAGTCCAAAATGAATCCAATATTTTCCAAATAAGTCATTACTTTTCTCATATTATTTAATGCACATCATTTTATATAGATACATGCACACAAAGACATGTGCAGATATATAAAAGCATAATAAGAAATTAGAAATCAGTACAGGTCTAGCTATATCTGGTTACTATAAATTCAGTATCTGTAGTGTATAATGATTAATGGTATAGATTTTAGGATTAAATTGATCAGGGAGATAATCTTAACTCTAATTTGCATAACATTGAGCAAGTTACTTAACTTCTCTACCCCTACTTGGAATTACATGACATAAGACATTTTTGATATTCATTGTTCTTTAACTTCTTTGTTAAGGTCTCTAATATATGTACTGTGTACCAAATTTTGCACTATGAAATCTTAGTTTTCTACAAATGTACTAATATAAAGCTTATAGTCATAAAGCATATTTTATGTGTTTGCATGTGAGTGTACAGATTGATAGGCAAAATCATGCACTCTCAGCATGTACGAGCAGGAAGGAAAGGGAGCTGCAAGACATTTAATATGGGAACTTCAAAGATTTAAAAGATGATACAAAATAAGGTTAAAGGCATAAGCAGATTTATAGGCAAATTCAGACATATAACAGAATTTTCATGGTTTCCATTATAATATGTTAAACTCCTTAATATAAAAATTTAAGAGAAGCAATATTTACACCACAGAATATTATAAGCATTTATTTAAGAATTTAAGAAATCACACCTTTTCGCATGTACTTCTTTCAAATATAATAACAAATGTGAAAAATTCCACTGCTTAGTAAATTAGGAATAATCCAAAGCACGTTAGTAACTATAAACTTTATGTTTAAGGAAAAATATTTAACTATATATTTGAAATCTGTATTTGAAATTAGATTTAACATGTCTAGCTTTTTATACCCAAGTACACCCTCTACTCTTCCAGCATGTGTTTCCCACTTCCATGAATGAAGTGAATGTCATCACCGCCCATCCAGATGGTCCATGGTGAGAATCTAGGAATCATCTTTGATTCCTCCCTTTCCCTTTATTCTCTTTTATTAATCCATGAACAAATCCTGTTCATTCTATCTCCACTGTTAACATCTTGATCTGGGCCACCATCATTGTTAACTGTACTCCACATTCTAAATACTAAAACAGCATTTTGACTAGTTCCTTTCTTCTTTCTTTTGCCCTTTTTCAGTCCATTCAATATTTATCAGCAAGAGAAACCTTCAAATTTACACCAAATTATGTTATTTTCTCACTTAAATTTCTTCAGTAGCATCCCATTGCACTTAAAGTAAAATCCAGAAATCTTTATCATACAAGTCCAGGAATGATCTGTACTTCCTAGTTCTTTAATCTTATTTTGTGTCTTTAATCTTAATTGGCATTTTAAACAGCCACACTGGTACTGTTTCAAGTCCTTAAACATGTCAAACTCTAAACTTTTTCTCACTTGATGGCTTCTTTATATATTGTTCCTTCTGCACAGAATGCTTTTTCCTTCATTCTTTGCATCATTGGCTCATCTCTATTTCAAGCACAATTTCTAACTATGAATATTGTGAAGCCTCTCTATCCATAATGCAGCACAATCTTTGATTCCCTCAGTTTTTAATCTCTCTCTTCTTTTACTTAATTTTATAGCATATCACAATTTGATTGTAATTTCTTTATTTTCCATTTTTCACTTGCCTCTTATATGTCTACCCAGTTAGAAGACCAATGAAGCATAGCAGATGGTATCTGTTTTATCTCTACTTAATATTGTGAATGGCACATGACCAATTCTCAATAAACACATATTAAAATTCATGCATAAATTATTTGTATATAAATAAGACGTTTTTTTTCTGAAAAATGTTCTTTAAAACAAAAAAGAAAATATTTACATTTTACAAAAATATATTTCAATTCTAGTAGTTTCACAGAATTTAACAGTCTTCCAAATTACAAAGATTTCATAATCTATGCTTTATAGAAATTCAAAAAGGACTTAGAAGAACAGAGTTAAATAATCTGAGAAGCATCTATTGAGATTTCACTGTATTTCCAGTGTTTGGTAGTTCGTTTATATCTATCTAAATGTATTTTCACTATAATATGGATCTTATTCCCCATTTGAAGACTGAGAAAGTGAAAATTTTAGACTTTATAAAAATCTCCAAAGTCATTATAAACCATAAGTGGAAAAAAAAGAATTTTAACTTAAGTCTAGCTGACATCGTGGTTCATTAATTTTTCTCATATAATATTGCCCACAGCCACAGGAATTAGTAAGGATATAGATAAGATTTAGGCCCAGGCTCTTTGCCTCCAAACCATATATTATTTCCATTATAATGCAGCTGCCTTATGTACACCAAGTCTGTGATTTGAATAAGTAATAATAATGACATACATAAACATATAGCTGTCATTTTTCTTAATTTGAAAATTAGCTATCAAATTATCATCTTAGAAAATGTAATAATCATAAAGTATTCAAAACCCAGGGATGACAAATAAAGTAACAACAAAGTAATTAAAATAAGATAAAATAAATGTACTCACTAAATACATATTTTGTAAATATGGTGGTTCTAACACTGTAGTGCTAGAGAAGAAAGAAATGGTCCCTGTCCATGGGTTGATGGAATAAATGTTTAATCAAATAAACTAAAACTAAAAGATGTGGATTTAAGAACTAGCAGAGTGCCTACATTCATTCCTTTCTATATTATGTAAAGAATTCAGGATAAACTGTGTTTCTAAATCCTGGAGAAGATTTTTTTTTCCTCTAAATGAAAGTGTAATATTAGTCTGTAAAGGACATTCTTAAGCTAATTTTAGAATATTAAAATCTCAATACTCATACCATTAAAGAAAATCATTTGTACATATTTGCCAAAAGCACATTAGCAATTGAAGAAAGGCCACATGTAAAAGTAAAGGATGATAAAGCAGCAACAAAGTATTTGATTGAAGCACATTTTTAAAATGGTAGGATAATTGTTATTCTGAGAAATGTTGAAGAACCCAATCAAAGTCTCGAATGTTATCTTTATTTAATGTCTGAACTTTTGATAAATATAAATCTAGGAGCATTAATTATTCATTAAACTGAAAAATAAAATACATATGTAATTTTTAAATATGTAAGAGTTCTACTGCTAATTTTATCTTACTATTTTAAAGAAATATCTTAATTTCCCTAAAAAAGCATAAATCCTCAAAGCTTATGATTTTGATATTTTCTGGAGTACAAATTATTAAATTTCTATTAATATGAGTTTTGTATCTAGATCTCACAAAAACAACTTTTTTCTTTCCTTTTTTGATAATTTTCTGCATTAAAATACATGTATGTCAGATTATGAAGTTATTTTACTTTAGGCTATTTCACGGTGGCATGGATATATATTGTCCTCGAAATAGTTTCTTACTAAGAGAAAGAGAAAAAATGTAATGCTTTATTGGGATTGTGCATATCTGCTGTTTCATATATCAGTCTCTCACATAAGAATAAAAATATTAAACATACAAAACAAGAAAGTTTCCTTATACTTTTATTTCCTTCACAGACACTACTGAGACACAAAAGGCTCATTCCTGTATGGCAAAGTTCTTTCTAATATGAACAGAAAAATCAGCTAATGACTGTTTATATCAAAACTGCATCAATGGGAAAAAAGCGTCATAAGCACATTACATTATTGCTAAATGTTAGTACTTAAAAAATAATTTTGAATTTGTGACCAACATAAATGCCTTGAACAAAAGTGTCTTACAAATTGCATGTTGCATTGCCAAGTAAAGGAAAACATTAATTGACTTTACTGGGAGAAAAAAAACTTTTGAATGCATGGATTTGTTTCGTATTACAGAAAAGTAAGAGTCATTGAAGCAATGACTTAATGATATTGTTCACTGAAAAATAGATAACATTTATTTTAATAGTTTGAAGTAGTTCCTGGCAACTACTAGATTTGCCATTAATGAACAACTAGATGTAATCATTGATGTCTGATATTGCAGTCAGACTTAGGTTTTTGGCTTGCTTTAGATACACTTAATCATTTAATGCACTTAATACACTTAATTAATTTTCTGAAATAGAAAATCCTAATTTGTACAACTATTTATGCAAACATTAAAGGATATCTTTGCCTTAAAAATAGGTAAATAGTTTTATCTCAAAAAGTTTCAGTGGGAAGGTAAACCCTGATATTCTCTGCAAGGTTTGAGTACATCTGCTGTTTGAGAACATCAAAATTTTTCTGTTTAAATTAAAATAATCTTTGCACAAGAGTGTAATTCATTGTTTTCAACATGGCTATTAATTGGTTTCAAAGACTCTTCCAAAAATGCTGAATGAACAAATTATTTTCTGCTTCTTCTTGTCTGAGACTTTGAACTATGCTGTCTCAAGAGGTTTTGTTAAAAAATGTGAGCAGAATAGGTAGCCATCAATTATATAGATGATTGCTTGATTTCAGGTTTCTGTTACAGCTTTCTTGATTCAACTTTTGCACAGATATTTCATCTTTTGAGAGTAAACATATCAAATAGATGTATGACATTCAAACATAATTGAAATCTATTTTTATTTATACAAATGAGGTATATCTTTTAATTCAAAGCCTTAGAATCACCCTTGTTGAATGCTGCCATTCGGGAAGAAGGGCCTAATAGTCTGAAAGGTTTCCTTGTTGAGGGAAGTGCTTTACTGCCTCTATTTGAAAAAGACAAACTTTCGGCCATTTCTCGGCAAGCAGAAATTAGCAGATGTGGGTACACTACAGAATTCTTGTGTAGCTTCTATTTGAAAACTTAAAAAAAAAAAACAGTTGTGTAATTTTTATATATGGTTGGTAGAGACAGAGAAAAAATTTTCAAACCTTATCAGAGATAACTTCATTGATTTGAGCAAATAAATAAATAAAAGAGTCGAGGGCTCTATTTAAGATTCTCAGAGAATGTGTGTGTTCCTTAAAAAAAGAGCACACATCTACCAAACAAACTAATGGAGCTCCAATTGTTATTTTCAACTGCATAACTCTGTGAGTCTTCATTTTAACAATTTCTGGAAAAAATTTAAAAGTTAAATTATCCAAACATCTAAAAATGACTTGTGCTTTGCCATGTTAAGGACCAGTTCTCAATTTAAAGAGCTATGGCAAATTTTAATTACAAACTCTTCTGTAAAGAATAATGATCTCATTTTTTATTTTCTTTTAACTGTTTTAAAATTTAATCCATTAATTTTACAAGAAAAAATGCATGTGAAAGAAATGTGAATTTGGTTAAGCTATTTTTAAAATTTTCTGTGAAGAAAAGCAATTTCCAATGTAATAATATGGGAATGTTGCAAATGTTGATGTGTATTTGTTTTGACACAATTTCTCTACAAATGGAAATAATGAGTTTCATCCATTTCTAAAAGTGTCCTTGACCAAAACCACTGTATGTCGTAGGTATGTGAAACATATATATGTATATTTTTTTGAGACAGTCTCACTCTGTTGACTGGGCTAGAGTGCTGTCGCATCAGCCTAGCTCACGGCAACCTCAAACTTCTGGGCTCAAGCGATCCTCCTGCCTCAGCCTCTCGAGTAGCTGGGTCTACAGGCATGAGCCACCATGCGGGGCTAAATTTTATATATATATATTTATTTGTTCAGCTAATTTCTTTCTATCTTTTTTTTTTTTTTTAATAGAGATATGGTCTTGCTCTTGCTCAGGCTGGTCTCGAACTCCTGAGCTCAAACAATCTGCCCGCCTCGGCCTCCCAGACTGCTAGGATTACAGGTGTGAGCCACCGCGCCCGGCCATTATGTCACTTTTAATTTGGAACAATCATTATGCCTTTT
>CAUYSK010063461.1:0-219882 GCA_963575035.1 Avahi laniger | reverse complement strand
ATTATCAGAGAGCTGAAAAATTCCTATTGCCTTGAATTTGCTATACTATACTTTCTATTGTTATGTTAGAGTGTGCTCCTACTTACACACACACACACACAAGGTAACTGCAAAACAGCCTCAGGCAGGTCCTTCAGGAGGCATCCAGAAGGAGGCATTGTCATCACAGGAGATGACGACTCCAAGGGTGTTACTGTCCTTGAAGACCCTCCAGTGGGACCAGATGTGGAGGTGAAGACAGTGATATTGATGGTTCTGACCCCGTGTAGGTTCTGACCCCCTCTGTGTATTTGTGTCTGAGTTTTTAACAAAAAACTTTAAATGTAAAAAAAAAAATTAAATAGAAAATATCTTATAAAATAGGGATGGAAAGAAAGAAAATATTTTTGTGTAGCTGTACAATGTGTTTGTGTTTTAAGTTAAGTGTCAATACAGAAGACTTAAAAGTTGTAAATAAGTTTATAAAGTAAAACAATTTATTACTTAAGAAAGAAATTGTTTTTATAAATCTAGTGTAGCCTAGGTGTACAGTTTTTACAAGGTCTATAGCAGTGTACAGTGGCATCCTAAACCTTTATGTTCACTCACTACTCACTCACTGACTCCCCAGAGCAATTTCCAGTCTTGTCAGCTCCATTCATAGTAAGTACCTTATACAGGTGTACTGGTTTTTTATCTTTTATGCCATATTTTTACAGTACTTTTTCTCTGGTTAGCTATGTTTAGATACACAAATGCCATTGTGATACAGTTGCCTATAGTATTCAGTACAGTAACATGCTGTACAGGTTTTGTAGCCTAAGAGCAGTAAGCTACATCATATAGCCTAGGTGTATAGTAGGCTATACCGTCCAGGTTTGTGTAAGGACACTCTGTGATGTTTGCACATTGATGAAGTCACCTATCGATGCATTTTTCAGAATCTGTTTCTTTCATTAATTGATGTGTAACTGTTGTCTTAGTCCTTTTGTGTAGCTATAAAGGAATACCTGAGGCTGGTTCATTTATAAAGAACAGAGATCTCTTTTGCTCATGGTTCTGCAGGCTGCATAACAAGCATGGCACCAGCATCTGCTTCTGGTGAGGGCCTCAGTCTGCTTCCACTCATGCTGATCCATGGAAGCTGGGCAGGGTTAAGCTACTCTGAGGAATGCTCACAAACCGAATACCATTCTCAAAGGACAGAAATTAGAATGATGGAGATGTGTTTTGGATTCTCCAACTGAGGGAAGAAGAAAGGATAAAGGTGAGAAGACACATTAACTCATCGCACAGTGATCTATAATGCCCAATTGCCTGTATGGCATGGTGACTAAGCTTTTAACACTGGCATTAGACTGCTCTAATTTTAATATTACCAGCTCGTTCTGGTTATCTGTTGTGCAAAAGCATGAAAAATAATGGTTCTGTGGATCGACTGGGCTCAGGTGGGAAGTTCTTGGTTGGAATCTTTCTTGTCCTTATAGTCACATGGTGGCTGGTATTGGAGTCAACTGGAGGCCCAACTGATCTTATGTCCAGGATGGAGTCTTTACTCACATATCTGGTATCTCAGTGGGGATGGCTAGAATTGCTGAGGACTGTTTAGGCATCTTTATTTATATAGCCTCAGCATGTGGCTAGCTTGGGCTTCCTCACAGCATGTCAGTCTCAGGGTAGTTGGGCTTCTTACATAGTGCCTGGTTTCACCCAGAGCAGATGTTCTAAGAGGCCTGAGCAGATAGGGTAAGGCTTCTTATGATCTAGCCACAGAAGTCATACAACACCAATTCTGCAGTATTTTTGTTGATTAAAAGCTATCCATAGAATCAGCCTGGGTTTAAGAGGAGGTGTTCACACGGTGGTATGAGTACTAGGGGGTATGACTCATTGTGGGGTCATTTTTGAAGATCAGTTTCCACACATCTTATTCATTAGCTGTGTGGATATAGGTAAGCTATAGAACATGCAGTGACTTAGTTCTTTTTTTCACCTGCAGAATAGGAAAAGATGTTATAATGGCTGCTTCCAAGAGTTGCTTGGTTGTAACATATACCTAGGGGTTATGGGTTTCCCACACTGACTCACACAACTAAGGGTTCAACCACAGTTGGCACTTATTAGTTACTCATTGCCTTGATCTAGCACTTGAATTTTTCCCAAACATTTTAATGTGTATGTGTCTTGTCTTCCCAGCCAGGCTGGAAGCTCCTTCAGGTTAGGGATTATCCTATACTTCTCTCTTTAAATTTCTTTCAGTTGCCCTCAATAAATGTCTGCTGAAAGAAACTGAGAAGGAAAAAGAGATAAGGGAGCTGGGGACCATGCAAACAAGCTTGAACACCTTTATAATTTTCTCTGTGCTCAGCGTAGCACCCAAGCTCCAGGAGATCTGACCTTTGCCTTTTCTGGAAAAAATTAATAAGTTATCCTAGATTGTAAGGTGGGCATTATTAATCTAGTTAATAGATTGCACTGTTTTTATGAGGGCTTTAGCCCATTAATTGTTTCCATGCAAATGGATGCCGTTAATTACAAATTAATCTTATCTTTTCGTTAAGGCAGGGCCATCAGGACCTCCACTTGGCAATGCTTGTTGGCACTTGATATGAATCAATGCTTATACTTGAAAGTAATAAAACTGCATTTCTTTAAAGGTAGTTAATAAATCAGATCTTCATTAATGCAGATAGGCCAGACCCCCTACTTGTCTAATTTAATGAGGTTCTAATTCATTACCGTGATTCATGTGTCCTCCTGGGGATGGTGGCCAGCAGGGCAGGGCACATAGTAGGCAGTTAATAAATCCTGTATTTTCTGGGTTTTTCCACAGTGAAGAGGTGCTCCAGTAGCCTTTAGGCCCTCACCAACCTGAGTGCCATTTCCCAGGTGGCCAATAGGACCCCGAAAAGGAAACACCATCTTCCAGGGAAAAGCCGTTGCTTTTCTGTCTTATCTATGGTAGAAACTCAAGTATGATCAATTGGGAACACAAGAGTGAGGCATCAGAGGCACTGTTTGGGCCGGAGTGATGGCTCCTTTAGCTGGTGCTTGGACTCTGCAGCTGAGGCAGTCAGATAGGGACTGTCTGTCCTCCCTGGACCTAAGCATGATGAATGAACAAATGAGCAATGGGGCCCCAATTTTTCCTTGGGACCCATTAGCAATCTGTCCCGGTGATACCTCTAAGCTGTCCCTCAGCCTGTTTCTCTCCCCTGGCAGATTTCCATTTACAGGAACCTTAGTTCCTCCTCCTCAGATTTATTTCCAGTCTGAGACTGTTCTCCACCTGTGCCCTTTGGCAGCCACTGGGGTCTCGGGGGCCAAGCCCCAGCTTCCTGTTCACAAAACAGGCACAGGCCAGGAGAGGCCTGCCCTTTCCAATCTGCCCACCTGCCTGGTGCTCCAGGAGCGAGTTCAGAAGCACCAGCAAAATGTGGGGTGGGGTTTGCCAGTGTGGTGGGGGAAGAGGAAACATGGCTTCTGCTTTAGACTTGGGGAGCCGGCAGCGTGATGAAACACTTCCCTCCGTGCCGCCGAATTCATTTCTCTAAAGTTCCACTGTGCACAGAACCATTTGTTTCCACATTGTTTTTATTAAACAAGAAAGGCGAGCTTTATTACTGCGCAAATGAAAGCAGCCGGCAAAGACAGATACTTCCCAGATTCTTATTAATCTCCAAGAGTTATGGACCTCTGAAGTCCTAAAGAAATTAACATACTCCACAGAATTTTCTCAGCAAGTCACCCAGGTGCAGCCCCTCCCCTGTGGGCAGCGATAACTGCCCTGCCCCGGGCAGCTCCATGGGGAGTTCCCAGTCCGTCAGGGGCTCTCATCTTATCACCCTCTTATCTGACCCCACCCTCTCTTGGGTTGCACGTAGGCTAACCTCACACTTCAATGCACAATCATGGATTTATTTGTATACCTATTCTAGGCATTGTCTGAAAATGGGGATTTAGGTGTCATTCTATTCACTTCCATATACAATTAAATATGTATGGGTTATTTACAATTGTAGTGTAGGAGAGTCTTGGCATCTGTGAGATTGTATCCTGGGGCCTTTGTGGATCTCAAATGCATGAAAAACACAGTTGTGTGTAATTCCCTCTCTCTGCAAATGCAGTACAGTGATCACTTGCTCATTCTACAAATATTTTCTCAGTTCCCTCCAAGCACCGGGCACAGTAGTCTCTGCCTGCAGAGAGTTCTGGGTGTGATGGGGAGGCTGGAGAGAGATGGGAGAGTTTGAATGAAGGAACAACAGGATATGTCTTAAAATTTTCAAGGATCATATCAGCTGCTGTGTTAAAAATAGTCCATTGGGGACAAAGCAGAAGCGAGCTGCTGAGTTATGAGGGAGGATATTGCAATAGCCCAAGGAGGATGAGATAGACTAGGGTGGGCAGGAGGTGGCAATTGGAAAAATTCAAGACTTATCATGGAGGCATAGAGACACAAATAGGACCCGACACACTGTACCTTCTGATTCCTAACAAGAGCTGCGGTGCCTGCCCACGGAGGAGAACGGCTGCACTCAAGATGGTCGGGTGCTGGGCGGCCAGCTAGGCTCACTCACTAGGCTCCCTGCTCAGCTGGCCCTATTGGTGAATGTAAATCAGACCCCAGCAAAAGGGTGACATACTGTTGTGTCATAGGATTTTGGGGTCTCTTGTAAATAGTCAAAGATGAAGTGATAGAATTTTTGAATGCCAACGTCTGCAGTATATAAGATTTGAATAGCTTATATTAGTTTAAGATACTTTCAAGTTGGCTTTCCATTAAAGAATTAAAGTAGCCCACATGTCTTGTTAGCCCCATTTTACGGGTGAGAAAGCAAAGGTTCAGAGAATTTTAGTGAATTTCCCAAAGTTGCCAGATAATGAGGTCCAGGTCTAAAAAGCCTGGGTCTTCTGTGTCTAAGGGCAGCTTTTCCCATGGTTGCATCATGTGAACTCCCAGCTAGGCACCCAACCCTGCTAGGGGTAGAGGGCAGTGGTGAGGAGGAAAGGAATGCCAAGGGAGATTCGGTCCTTGTCCTAGAAGAGCGAATAATTTCTTCGCAGATAACACTCATACACACACACACACACACACACACACACACACACCACTTAAGGAAGCATGTGTTCTGGAAGGGCACTGTTTAAAGCAGTGTTTGATCAGGTGCAGACGTTGGAGTTCCAATGACAAGTGCCTCCAGCCATTAAGTTCATCCCCATGAAATGTTCCATGATAGGCTGAGGGCTCAAAGGCAGAACACATAGGGCTAGGTCATGTCCAGAGAGCTGCTGGTCGATTAGTGTGTTTTGAGAATTCTTCATCTCTGATCTCATGTTCCCTCTTTCCCACCCAACCCTTTGGCTCAAGCAGGGCTGCTGGCCCTAGGTCCTTCTCACAGTAAGATCATTTCTGCCATCAATGCCTTTACTTACCTTTGTTTCTGGTCTCTGTTGCAGGGAGGGCCCCTGTCTTCTTCCCACCAGGGTAAACCTCACCTTATAATGTTTTCCACTGCTGTGCACCGACTTCGCCAGAGCACAGAGAGAAAAAGTCCAGAAAAACTTGGAGGGTAAGTTTGGGGGTAAGAAAAAAATCTTCAAAAGCTTGAGTTGGGAATGGGGCAGGACTGTGGGAAGACGAATGATGACTTGTTCCTTAGACACCTAGACTTGGGCATTTCTGGATGCTTGAAAGAGATGACTTTAGGGTGAGACCAGAAATCAATCTGTATCACAGAGGAATGACCATCTGGCACTTGTACTCCTATGGTGGGAGATAGACACCAATTCAAAGGGCCGTGATGACTCCTAGAGGGATTCAGAGGGATACCATGTGTAAGAGCTGGCCAGGATGCAAGACAGCAGGTAAATCAGAAAGAGTAATCCCAGCTCCCGCCAGGGGTGGGGCCTCTTGGGAGCCAGGGTCCTGAGTCCAGGAGTAGAAAGAGACATGGGTGGGCAAGGCCCCCTGGGGCTCCTATTCACTTGGAAATGGGCCTCTCACCTGCTAACTCTGGAGAGCATCTCAGGCTGTCTGAAGTGCAGATTGGAGTGGAAACTAGGGAGTCCAAGGGCCTGCTGTCCTTGTCCTTAGCACTCCAAATGAGCTAGAGCTTCTAATAGTTCTCCACTTCCCTGTGCTGGGGCCTCACGGGGAAATGAGGTGTGCGCCCTACACAGTGCTTTTTCCCTAAACCAAGGAAAATTCTAGAAATCACTCAAAGAGGGGAAATCTGAGACTGTGTTGTATCTTTCTGCACATTCCCAAGTCTCTTGGGCTATGATGTGCTCAATCCCTGGGCCAGTTGGCTGGCCAGGAATGACTATCTGACAGTGACATTTACATATGCAGCCTGACATTTTCCTCCTCAGTGATTTAATTCTTCTATTTATTTTTGTTTATTGTTATAGCCCCCTACGTGCATTTAGATCCATCAATACAGGCAACCCAGCCAACCGTACTGGCATTTTCTTTTTCTCAAAGCTGGTTATTTTCCCAGGCCCCCTCTCTCTTGTCCTTTTCCTATTCTCACTCTGTCATAGCATGTCCCTGATGCAGAATGATTCATCAGGTGGGTCTCCTGAGAAGGACTCCCCTCTGCCTCGGGTTCTTGACTCCTCACTGGTAAGAGAATAAGTAAGTGGGAGCCCCAACCCTGCAGCAGGCAGGAGATGGCATGATAGAAAAACTAGCCTTCTAACCTTTGAGGCTCATTCCTCATAAGACAGAATGTGGGGAGGTGTAGGCTCAGTTGGCACACAAGCATCTCCTTCTAGGTGCCTGACCTACCTGTATGACCTTTCTGCAAGTGCAGTACTGCTGGGAGGGGAAGAGAAAAGGGGAGAAAGAGGGAGAAGGAGAGGAGAGAGAACATCTAGGAAATGCACTAAACCTAGATTCAAACTTGTGGGTTGACATCCACATTCTGTATTTGTTGACTTGAAGAACTGAATAAGTTTCCTCTCTTTGAGTTTGAATTTCTTCCCTGTGATGTGAAGAATCATATCATACCTTGCCCATCCAACAGCTCAATTGTGAAAATCAAATGAGATAACATATGGAGGTGTATTTTGTAGTGTGAAACGTCCTCTAATATAAAGAAATACATCTCTGCGTGTTTATGCCTCCGTGCACTGATTTGCATGTTGTCATCATCGTTGCATTATCCTTTGCAGGTGCCACATTGATTCCTGTGGCATCTTTGTCTCTGCCAATTCCCATATCTGACATACTTCAGCCACTTCTGACCACCACCATACATCTCAGCTTGAATGGTTGCTCAAGCATCTGCCAAACTCTGGCCTTTGGGAAGCATTTCTTGACTGCCCAGTTACCACTGACATCACTGACTCTGACTCAGGAAGACTCCCTCCTCAGCTCCATCCTGTCCTAGGGGCTGGCCATCAGCTGGAATTGTGAATTGTTTTAAATGTGAACACAGATGGGATGATGTTACCGAACCATTTAGGAACCACAGTATTTTTACACAATGCCCTGCAGTGTCTTGGTGTAGGAGAGTGTGTATGGAAAGAGGATGAAGACTGAAGTTTTTTCATTGGGCTAAGATGAGGAGGACAGTGGGTTTCTAATAAAGGTTCCAGACAGAATGGCAGGTGGTGCTTCCCTCTTCTGCCCTGAGCACAGGTGAGGAGCAGGACTCGTTGTACAGGTTGTTGCCCTGTACACAAGCAGTGGTAGACTGGAAGCCCAAAGCTGCTGTAGCAAATCAAGCCACTTTGAAAGGTGTTTCTTGATGGTTCAAGAAATAGTAGCTCAGAGAACAGAGGGGAGCACGTGCCAACCCCTGCTTTGTATGTTGTGGGAACCACAGGTCACAGTGGGATGCCTCAGTCCTTGAGACAGAGGAGTGCAGTGATGTCACGTTTCTGCAGGATTGCAATATCCCAATATCAATTGACTTTGCTTCCATGTTTGACCTGCTCACTCAGATGAGAAGGGAGTCAGGTGTGAGAGTAAGGGCTGAGAGCTGGGGTCCAACTGTGCAGGACATGTGATCTGGCCCTCAAGCCCTAGAATCTTCTCTAGTCAGTCTCTATAGGTATGATTTGTCTTTTCAAGCAGATTATAACAACCTCAAGGGTGGAGGCTCTGCAAAATACTTCTCTTGTAGTCCATTGCCCTAGCACATGGCAAAGACTCCCCTCCTTGCCTGTTGAATTGGAATGCACTCAGTAAGAGCAGCAGTGATGACAACAGACGACGCAGGCACAGGCCAGGCACCATTCTGAGTATTTCATATCACTCCATCTCATCCCCGTAAGAGCCCTTGGAGGTCACCACCATGACTGGCCTCATTTTACAGATGAGGACCTCAAGGCAAAGGGAGGTGGAGTCACTTGGTGGTTAGGGCCACACATCGGAAGAGCGATAAAGCTGGGGTTTGAACCAGGCAGTCTGGCTCCAGCATCCAAGTTCTTAACCACAGTACTATGCTTTCATGCTTTCACGAGTGTGTGTGGTAGGGGGAGAGTTTGGGGCAGTGGGAGACTAATTTTGCAGGGCAGAGGGTCCACATTAGTCGAGGAGGTTGAAGTTAGGAATTACTGGAAGAATGGGAGCCCTAAAATGGAGAAATCCTAGAGGCTTTGAGGAAAACCTCTTTTTCAAAGAGCACATCCTCTAACAACTTATAGCAATCCCCACAAATAGGAATATTCCTGAAATAGACCATTCCTGCATATGCTATGTTTGTAGCAACCTCGTCCCTGTCTCATTTTTAGAACTTTAGGTAATCTTTACTTTCTATTAGTTGTCTGTGTTTTGAATTCTCTCAGGAAGTTCTTTATGAGGTTGTTCCTCTTTTAGGCTCCCTGAAAGTTCCTGGGCAGGCAGGCTGTGATGCTGGTGGTGGCAGGAAGGGAGCTGGGATAACGTGGCTGCTGGGAAGCTCTGTTAGCCTCCTTTTCCTGCGAGTTAGTTATGTGTCCTCAAATAGAGCTGCAGGGAATGTGGGCACAGAGCCTAGTGTCCTGGTCCATCCCCCATAGCTCTCAGCACAGGGTCCTGTGCACAGGTAATTGGTTACCTTGTGTTCATTAATTAGAGACCCTCCACGGAGAAGAAGTGGCCTCTCCTTGGAGCCCTCTCCAAGTTGGGCTTGGTTCATGGGCAAGTCTTAGGCCTGCTCAGGGGTCATCCTTGGTGACTTCCAAAGTGAACTTCTCAGCTTCAGCTTTTTGTGGCATTTTCTTTGTTGAGCACAATGCTGTTTCCAGAAAACAAATGTTCTTTTGGACGATTGCATTTGTTATCAGACAACCTATCACTTGAAACACGGAGAGAAGATGTGTTTTCTCAGCTCTAGTGATGTTGTCTTATGGGAGAAGTTCCACACAATAGAAGCTCAGGAAACCCAGTGATATGATTTAGAAGCAATTCGCCAGGTCAGAGACACTGTTAAATCAGAAATGTGACAAGGGGACAGAAGAGCAATCTGGAGCAGTTAGTTATTTTGGCTACAAATCAAGGGCACGGTAAACTTTCTCACTTTTAACTTCTATCGAAACGATGACCATAAACAATGTGCAATGCTAAAAACTAATTAAACAGCCACCCTAAATCAACAAAAAAGGGTAAACTGAATTTTAAGTAACATTTGCTCCTGTGAAATGTGCTTCTCCTTGTTTGAGGCCTGCCCCAACGCTGACACTTTTGTAAGTCGGGCTTCACTGATTGGTGACTTGATCAGCCTGTCCATACTCTCTTGGCTGGCTTCAGTTCTGAGCATGCCCCTCAATAGCCTGTCATAATCATTGTCATCATCATCATCATCATTAGGCTTTCCTTCAAGCCATTTGTCCAACTATAGTGTTCCGGTTTTTTTTCCTGCTTATCTAAATCCTACTCATCCTTACAATGCTCTGAGTCCTTTCATTCAGTCTACCCAACAGTCCCCCAACCTTCCGGCCTCTTAATGAGTACTTCAAAGATTATATCTCTTACTGGCCACTTTATACATCCAACTTGACGAAAGCTATTCATTCAGTTCTCATCATTCTTATCGGTTTCGTAGCCCTGCCTGCCGGCCTCCATGCTAATCAGAAAGGGTTAGGTTACGCAGGGACAAAAGATTCCCAAATGTCAGTGACTTGACACTGCAAAGTTTTACTTGTTTGTATACATAAAGTCAGTTGCAGGTCAAGGTAACTCTACAAGCAACTGACCTCCATGTGGTACCTCAAGGATCTAAGCTAAGAGAGTCTCTTCCATACAGGAATCCGGGGACTCTTTGGTCATTGTCATAGGGATAGAGTATGCTTTTTACTGACTTATCCTGGATGTGACACTTATCATTCCTGCCCGCATTACGTTGGTGAATTAGTCCCATAACCTTGCCCACCTGCAGAATGGTTGAAAAGTACAATTTTCCAGGTATCTGGAGGGAAGGGAGAATTGGATATTGAGGAAAACTATGATGTCAACTACATCCTCAATTAGATAATAACTTTATGAGAGCAGCTTGGGTTTCTTATATTTCTTAGCATTTCTCATGATGTTTTAGGTAAAATAGGCTCCAATAAATGTCTGTCGAATAAATGACATCATCAATTAGTCATTATGAAGCACTCATTTGGGAGAAGATTTATGCTAGGCACAGAGTGGAATAAAGACCTGAAATTAAAGGCCTGGCACATGGTAGATCATTTGTTCATTCATTCATTCATTTGAGAAAATACCTCTGAGCACCTTATATGTTCCAGGTACCGTTCTAAGCACTGTGAACAATGTGTGGGTCATTTTCCTTGTGAGCTTACATTCTAGAGAAGTAGACGGATAACAAACAATAAATATAACAAATAAAGAAACTCAATAGTATGATAGAATGCATGAATTGTGAAAATAAAAGAAAAAATAGAACAAAGTAGGAGATATATAGACTGTGAAGAGTGGGGTGCAAGTAATTTTAAACAGGGCAGGCTTCATTGACATGACATTGGAAAAGGAGTGTGTGTGTGTATGTGTGTGTGTGTGTGTGTGTGTGTGTGTGTGTGTGTGTGTGTGTGTGTTGTGGGGGTAGTTCACTGTGCAGGTATTGTAGGAAAAGTGTACAGGAAGATGGAATAGCCTGTGCTAAAACCTGAAGCTGTGATATATTTGAGGACCAAGAAGGAATCCAGTATGGCTGGAGTGAGATAGTGTGAGCTAAGGGTGATGAGTTCAGAGAGGTGATGGGGCTTGTAGGCCATTGGAGGACTTTGGTTATTTCTATGAAGGAAATGAAAAGCCGTTGAAAGGTTGCAGACAGTTGTGTAACATGACCTGTGTTGGAAATTGTAGAAAGTGAGGCTATAAACTGGGAAATTAGTTAGAGGGTGAGGACAATAATCCAGTAGAGAGATAATAGTGCCCGGAACAGGATGCAACAGGAAGGTGTTTTTAACTACATACATATATGTGTACACGTATGTGTAATATCTATGTGTATGAATAATGCATACCTATATGTGTATCATGAATATACATATTTTAATCCAAAGAGGAAACTGTAGCTTTATGTCTCATTTGCACTTGTAGATACATTTCTTGGCCCTTATTATAATATCTTCTATTTGCCTTTCAGAGAACTTTTTCGTGTATCATATCACGAAACAGCAATTAAAAAGACAGAAGTGGCTGAAACTATTGTCATCCCCCTCCCACATGTCACCTTTATGGGGACTGTCACTGGTATGGGGCGTGAATGGAAATTGTGTCTGGAGTCCTTGTGACCCTGCTGCCACAGGGATGGGGTTTTTGGGGGCTGGCTCCCCCCTTACCACTCGCATCACAAGGTCTTAGAGAAAGAAACTTAATCAACAGAGTCAAATGGGTGGTGAGATGAGTTCCACATAATCCCCACTCTCACCGAATCTGAGCATCTCTTAATAAAACTCACAGTTGTTGTGGGGAAGGGATGTGGGGCTGCAGCCTCTCCAGCCCGCTGAGCTGCCACCTGCTCCCGGCAGGGGCTGCACCGTTAATCCCCTGAGCATCATAGTTTATTTCCCAGGCTGCTTTCCCTTCCAGGAAGAAAATAACCGCTGGTGTGTGAGCTACATCAGTGTCTCTCTCCCAGTGCCATCAGAGCTTCCGGGGCTACTCCCTGCATCTTGCTTCTGTGACTCCCTGAGTGGAGACCATCCTCCACCGACACTCTTAGGGGGCTTTCCTTTTAACTGATGGATACCCCTTGGCCATGTTTCACTGTCTCAGTCCTGCCAAAGTTAGGGCCAATTCCCTCCTCTGGACCAGGTCTTAGGTTATTTTTATTTATTTTATTGCCTTGTGGTGGTGATTACTGGCTATGAGACCAAGACTGTCTGAGAGGCTTTCACAATTTTCCCTTAATTTGTCTTAGATGCAGGGTCAAGAAATCCTCATATCGTGCTGACATTGCTCCTACTCTGCCTGAACGGGCTCTACTTGGTTTTCCTAATGTGTCCCCAACGACTGAGCAAATACTTAATGATAGTAATTACCTCCTGCCAATCAGGTGTCCAGTCCTTTCTGAGAACATTAACTCTTGTCTGGTGAGTGTGATGCGAACACTCCCTCACTGCCGCGCTGTCTCTGCTGACTGTGCCGGTCACACTGCCGCCCCCACCCCGTCCTTGCTGCCCTTCCCTGTCCTGCTGCGGCCTCGGGTTGCTAAGCTGACCCTCCCTGTGCACCGCATCCCTCAAGCTCCCTCTGTTTTTCTGTTATCATCAGCCACCAGGAGGCACCAGCAGGATACTGGGGTTGGGGGAAGAGAGCGAGGGCAGAGTGTTTCTTCCCTGCTCTCCCCGCTTTGGACGGCAGTTCTGGATGCGGCTGTTTCTCCACACCTGCAGCTCCTGACAGCTGAACTCTCTTCCAGGGCTCCTGCTCTCATTGGGTTTTGGTAACATCATTTTCTCCCTCACCTGCCCCTTCAGGCCTATGGGGCAACAGCCCCTGCTGTACTAATTTTGAGGTGCCTTGACATCTCTTGTTGGCATCCTCAAACCTGCACCTAAATTCTTTTCAGAACCCCAGCTGGGATGCCCTCCATTTCCTACTGGGGCCTCATCAATGAACAGTTCTCTCTGAAGGTCGGGATAGGATTTGGCCACAGGTGCTGGGGGCTCTCCCCATCATCTCATCTCCCAGGGTTTCTATGCTTCCCCTTTTCTGCTGTACAGTTTGGTTAGGGTCACCCTAAGGGATAGAAGTGAAGGTCATCTGCCAATGAGGGCACATGGGTGTGGGCTTGAGGCAGTGGGGGTGGGGGCTGAAGGGAGAAGGTGTGGGCACTGACCAGCGGGGATGTGAGACATCACAGGCCATCAAAACAATATTACTGATGATCGTGAAAATATGATATTCTTATTTATTGAACACCCAACGTGTCAGGCATTGGAGTATATAGTAGTAGACTGTGTGTAAATTACCCCCGATTCTCCTAATAACCTCTCGATGTCAGTATTATGACCTCCATTTTATAGACAAGAAGTGTGAAACCCAGGACACCAAGTGACTTGCTAGATAATGCTGGAGCTGGGATTTAAAGCCAGGTCTTTCTAGCCCCAAACCGTCATTGTGCTTTCAGCTATGCCACGTTGACTCATGAAATAGAAAGTCATAGAGGCTAATGTGTGTGATCCAGGACGCAAATGGGGTGCAGCTCAAACTCTGTGTGTGATGGGAGGTTGAACCCAGGAACAGCAATAATGGGGGACATGAGAGGCTTCATTAGGAGGCAAGATTTGACCTGCACCTTGAAGAAAGCAATGAGGACATGTGGAGAAGGAGAAGAAGAGAGATGAGCACACAATGTCAGTGTTCTGCCTGGAAGCTGTGACTTCCAACTTGAGGAACTCAGGAAGCGGCTGCCCATGCCTGTAACTCTTCCTATCACCCTAGGCTCCCGGGCTTGGGCTGCCCTGGGCTGGGATTTAGGGGGTGCTACAGAGTTGAGCTTTCCTAGGGCACAGCTGCCTGCACTTAAAGGCTCTTTGCAACTCTTAATTAGCTCATTCTTGGATTCCCTGTCAGAATGAGGGCCATGGATTTCTGCTCTGCCTCACTGCTTGCTACGTGTTGATCTGATGGGGACATTTGCTTTGGGGCCACACTGAGGAATTTATCCATCCATCTAGCCACCCATTTCTCTATTTATTTACTTGCTCACTTAAATTGATGCACCTGTCTACTGTATTCTTAGCCACCCTAACCATATATCCAAACAAAACTGTCCTGAAAATCCTCAGCTTTGGACCCACACACACACCCATACTCAGGCTGGCAGGCATGGCTGAAGAATGCCCCGCGCCCATGCAAATGGTGGAGCCACAACCTCACCAGGGACTCAATATCCTGGCAACCACTTTGTACGTCCATGATGCTCTTTCATTCCAGACTCTCATCCTTCTTCTTCGGACATTTGCTGTCCACTCCTCCCTCTGACTCACTTGCCTCCCTGCACTCCTCAGATATCCTTACCACCTTCTCCATCCCTTCCTAACCTAAGTGCCTTCAATGCCTGGCTGCCTGTGTGCCCTCAGCATCTGCACAGCACATCTGTCCTGCTTCGCTGTGCCTTTCACACTGAGGATTGTCACCCCAGTCATCACCTCTCATTCACCTAAGTCGCCGCAGTCTCCCACACCAATTCATGGAAATACAGGTGGATTCCCCATGGCCTCCGGGTGGCTGAACTCATAGGACTTTTTCTTATCTTGCTTTCTGCAGGATCTTGGGAAACTTCTTTCCTCTGTGATCTCCAGGACTCCACCTTCTCTGCAGTCTCCTTCTTTCTCTCTCTGTTCTTCCTCTTCTTTCCTACCTCAACTTGTAAACTCAGGCTCATTGTCCTTCTCTCCCCTCCAGCAAGCTCTGACATCAGCATGGTGCAGTGGTTAGAAGTGTGAACCATAGACCCAGTTGCCTCGGGTTTGAACTTTTGAATCTTGGATTCACCACTCCCTCACTGGGCAACGTATCATAGCTTGCTGTGCTCCCACACTGGAACAGAGTCTTGCACATCGCTAGCACTCAATAAACATGGATTATTAGCCATTCAATTGTCCAAGCAAGATACCCAACTGTCACCCCAGCCTGAATCTTCTTCCTCACCCCCTCCTTCAATCCAGCACCAAGGGTCCTGATCTTCTGATTACTTCTCAGAGCTGCCCCAGGTCAGAGACTCATGTGGGGTTTGAGTCTTAACTGTTCTGTTTGTGTTCACTTTTACTTGCTTTGATCCAATTTTTACTTTGAAGCCAAAGTAATCTTTCTAAGAAACAAGTATGACCTCACCAATGCTTAAAATCCTACTGGGAGTGCTACTGCCTTTAGGGTGGAGTCTGAAGGCATGGAATGGAGGGTCCTTACGATTCTACTTCCTTCTCCGTTTCAGTCATGTTTCCAACCTCCTGCAAGCTTCCCAGTAGCCATCCCATGACCCAGCCATACAATTTCCTAAAGATGCTCATTAAAAATGAATCCAGGCCTGCTGGCTGAGACTCGCTGGCACTGAATATCCTAGAAATCTGCATATTTGACAAGTGCCACACAGAGTCAGCCAGTTTTTACTGTCTATCTTGGTTGTCTTCAGTTTTCTCTCTCATCTTCTTCCTGCTCCCTTTTGGCCTCACACACTGAGCAGGGCCAGGTTTTATTCCAGTGAACTTGTGTAACAATAGATATGATTGCCAGCCTCCCTGGGGCTGGCCAGGTTTTTATGAAATTAGACATATTTGTCTTGATGTTTAGGAGAGAGCATGAAATTCAAATTTGTGTGTTGGCATTCCGCGGGCCGGGCCTTTAATATTCAATGACATAACATCATTGCCGTTTTGACAACACTATATAGAAGTTGTGCTTACCATTGAAAATTAAAGCCACTGAAAGCGTTGACAACAGCAAAATTGTGAATGCTTCCCAGCTCCTGAAGTGATTGCTATTCCAGTTTGTCTAGAAGTGCTTATTGTGTTTGTAATACCGTCAGTTCCACTTAAAGACGACTTGAAGTCGATGCCATGCAGGTAAGTACCAAAGAAATCTCTTCCTTCCTCTCTCCACTGCCCTGTCGTCTCCCCATGATTTTTCTACTGAGGGTCCATTTGCATTCAGCTACAGAGCCCCTGACTCCCTCAACTTCTGGGCCAATTGGTTGCATTTCTCGTTCAAGTTGCCAGGTTGACCAGACTTTCATTTTTTTTTCTCACTGTCCTTTTCTTCTTTTTCTTTTTCTCCCACGTGAGCATCAGGGAAATTGAGCTATAGTGATTTACTGCACAAATCCCCTGTGTGTGTGTGAATGATGTCTTCTTATGTATAAAGCAAATCTCGAGTGGGGTGTTGAGGAGGATTTGGTATCTGGCAAAGGATTATTTAAAACTAATAAGAAGAGTAGGGAGAGACTATTAATGGACTTCAGATCGGGTCTTTATAATGTCAAAAATAATGTCAAAAATGGTAAAAAGAAAACTTAAACATAATTGCTTAATCGTGGTCTGCTTTGCTGTTGTTGATGGGAAAGCAGAAGAATCGACAATGTTGACAGACGCCTTCTTAGGTCGGTTGCTTAGTTTGATCTTTGAAGGAGATTATTTCTCTCCCTGTTGCAAGTCGAGGGAGGGTGGTTTTATCAGAAAATATTCTTTATGCAAGCCTTTCATCCTTAGGCAAGCTGAGGTCCTTGGAATGTAAAACTAACATGCAGTGGGATTGCTGAGAGGACTGTCTGCGGCGCTGAAAGCAGTGATGCTGGAGAGACCCTGTGGCTGACGAAGGGGTGACATCTGTGGGAAGGGCCCCGTGTGAGAGGTCAGCTGTGCAGCACTCACACCAGCAATCTGGGGAGCCAGCATGGAGGCAACCCCCAGGCTCTAACCTCCTGCTTCCATCAACACACTTCTCATTTTCATTCACTTTCTTGTTTTTCCAGAGCCTGCTGGACAGAAAGTTTCCCATCATGGACCACAAGTATTCTTTTTTGTCTGCAAGCAGCCCCCTCAGAGTCTGGAAATAAGAACCTCATTGCCAGGGCAGGGCCACTTTGGAGTGATTTGAATGGTGTGCCACCAGGGACAGACATCTGAACACCATATTCTTCCAGGATGCTTCGTCGTTCCTCACAGTGTGGCATAGTCTTTCTCGGTCCCTGACTTTTCAGAAGGACCATGCCATTCAGTGGAGCCTTGCACTCAGGTAACCTTCCAAGGAGGCCCTGCTACTTAGACATCCCTCGTCTGTAACTCTTCAGCAGCCTGTGGAGCCTTTCATAAGTTGTTGGTGCCAAAGGATTCAGTTGAATTAGGAACATTTCTAGATTTTACAATTTTGTTGTATATTTAAATTAGAGAATTCTGTTTGTTTGTTTGCCTTTTGTTAGCTTTCCTAGTCAACCCATATCCTGGCTTGTTGGCTTGTTTGTTCATCTCCTTAAATGGCCCACATGAATTTCGATCTCATTTGCTATACGTGCTCTCCGTCTGTGACTGTGTGTGAGATGAGTGTTGTGGCCCTTCGGGAGGTCTGGAAACTTGGGGCGGGCCTTGGTGATCATTTCCTGACCTTTCACTATGAAATATTTTCTTTGGTGCCTAATTTCTTTTACTAGTAGGACTATATTTTTTTGTTTTAAAAAGTGGGAATTTTATCCAGAACTTTGAAATGTGGCATTGTTCAATGAAACTTTTCTTTCTTTCTTTGTTTCTTTCTTTCTGCAAAACTGCAGTGGCCATCACCTATCCTAATTTTTCAACTTGAAGAAACCTACTTCCACCCTGGGAAAGTCCCTATACAGAAACATTTAGGGACTCCAAAAGGCAAACTGAGCAAAAATGGGAAGCGAGTTTTTCTCACAGGTGGCTTTGGAAAAGCCTGTTCCCCTCTTGTGGCCATGGTTTCCCCATCTATATAATGAGTCAACTAGATTGCCAAGGCCCCTTCCAACCGAAATAGTCTACAGGTCTGTGGAACTGTGATGTCCCCCATCCCGCACATGCACAATTCCCTTCTCTGCCCTGTGGTAACACCCTGACTCCTCCTTTTTTCTCCTTGGCTTCTATACCCAGGCCCCCCTACTGTCAGAGGGAAAGGAGTAGGATACATATTCCACACTAAACAATCAGAGTCTAGTTCCTGTTTGGGTTATTGTCTCCTGGTTGGGGGTAGGATAGTGTTTACATTTTAATAAGACCTATGGGACTTCAGCATCAATCTAGTTGATAGAGGAAAGGAAGGGAAAAAGAAAGAACAGGCCTTCTGGAGACCTTTATCTTGCCACTCAAGTCCCAATATGCCATTTTTATGAATAACAGGATCTTAGAAAAGTCTATTTCATAAAAGAGGAGGGAACCATATTCCAGGACCAATAGGAGAAAATGAGGGAGGAAAGAAAGATTGGTGGGAATTACAACAGGAGGAAGCATTAGAGCCAAAAGGCTTGTGTTGATGGGCAGGGAGAAAAATCTGAGATGATGAGGGATGGCGAGTATGTATCAAACAGGCTGCCAGCCCTGGTAGACCACAGCTTCCCATGCTGTCTCAAATTGCCTCTCAATGTAGCCTCCAGGAGCTGCCACCATTGATCTGATGACAGGCAAGGTTGAGCCTTCTTGCCATCCGTTAGCTTACAGTTAGCAATTTCAGAGCCGGCAGACAAAAGTTAGAAGAGCACAGTGGAGCTCTCTGACATTTTGAAGGTGATGCCCCGATGCCTAATAACCAGGACCACGTCAGAAACAGAAATGCAGAAACCATGCTTGCCCTCAAATTCTAAGGGGTCATAGCAGTGCCCTGCTCTTTCTGCTACTCAAAGTAGAAGCCACCTCTATAGTCCACCAAGTTTCCATCCAGTCTCCCCTTCAGAACTTCTACTCTCCTTCAGTAGCAGGGAGCTTGTTACTTCTCAAGTCCGCTTCATTGTTATGGAGCTCTGTTAGAAAGTTTCACCTTGAGTTCAGGAAAAAGTTACCTGTCTGTGATCCACAGAGCTAGTGCAGCCTTCTGGGACCACACAGAAACAACAACAACAATAATGACAAACAGAACTAGGGAACTGGTAAAATCCTATTGTCAGAAAGGAGAGCTGAGAGAGATAGTTCACTGACTAGCCTGGAACTATTTCAACTCCTGTTCAGGTCCAACAGGTTAAGTCCTAAAGCCTAGGACAGGTCTTAGATAGGGAAAAGTGGCCAGAAATATGGGAATTACAACACCAGGACCTGAACATAGCCAAGAAATTCTCAAAAGCCAAGGATACAGAAGTGGAAAAAAGAAGTTATCATTAGGGTCATTCCTATTAATATTATCTTCATGTGTAATTTGTTTTCAATAGCTTCTCAATGCCTGTAATAGGGCTTAGCATGTATCAGATGCTCAATAAATCAATGTGGAATGAATGAATCTTTCATCAGAACCTTGTTAATAGCTCTAGGTTTTCATCATTTGATCGTTTATGCAACCAACATTTATTAGACACCACCTGTGTACTAGGCACTGTGTTAGACATTGATAAGTTTACAGATAAATGTGACATAAGCTCAGAGCTCAAATTCTGGAGGGGTAGGTAAGATATATACTCAAGTGGCCATAAGTGCACTAAAACAGATCAAGATAAGACAACATTGTAGGGAGATATTGTAAAGGGAGCCAACAAAAAGCCTTAATGTGAAAGGACTCACTTCAACCAGTGTTATTCTGTTAAATTTGGAACTCAATATTCCCTCTTCAATTATAAGAATTCTGTCTGATTATCAAAACTAAAACTCTTAGACATGAATTTCCACTTGGAGCTGGAGGGAGATCTTTTCCCATGGAGGGTCCTTGCTTCGGGCTCTCTCTGTGCTTCCTGGCAAGACTTCAGTTGGCACTCCTCTGGACGACCCACCCTATTGTAAACTTCTCCCTGGCAGCTCACCTTCTCCCTGGACTTGCAACTGTGAATCTCATACCTGGCTGTAGCCAAGAGATTTCAGGAAATGGCGCTCTGAAAACACATCTTTAAAATGAAAACAGATAAAGCAGCTGGCAGTAAAGCCAAGGAAAACTCCACTTTTTCTGAAAAGCAAGTAATTTGTTGGCACCGGAAACCTACCTGCTAGAAGCCACCACCACATCCTCTAATAAATGCACTAGCACACACAGGACACACGTGCACACAGATGCTCAGCAACAGAGCTAAAGAACACACCCTTGAAAACCTAAGAACACTTTTCCTCCCACACTTTGGAAGGCCTTATGACCTCTGGAGCCTGCAGCCCAAGGAAGTTCTAACTCACAGGGCCTGGGTCACACATTTCCTGCTGGAGAGAACTTTACGGCTTTCTCCTCCACACTCTAGACAGTTTAAATCAATCTGAGTGGAATTTCTCTAGACATGTCTATCTATGTCAGATGCACCTTTTAGCAATTTCCATTTAAAAGCAATGAGAGTTTTGTTTTCAGTTTAGTAAAAGGAAAAATTAAAGACATGAATCAGGACAATTTCTTCTTTGAGGGTGGCATTAGTAAGCTGACCATCACTTTGTGGGAGGCAGCAAAAACCCTACCAAGAAATGTCATTTAAATCATATTCCCATGCATGGTTGTAACATTCCAATTTATAAAATGTTTTCACTTGACTGAGTCCATGAAAGCCTCACAACAAACCTGTGTAGTTAGCCAGGCTTATCAGCATTGCCACATGCAGATGAGGAAATTGAGAGTAGCAGACAATGAATGATTTTCACCAGTGCATGTGGAGAAGAAAACACCAAGCCAGGACTGGGACATAGATCTCTCCTGCTGTATATAGGGCTTTGTCCATCAATGCACGCATTCTGCTTCTTCAGGGACTCATGACTGCATCTAATTTGAAAATCAGCTAGTTCAACAAATCTGTTGAAATATAGGCTCTCTGACCTGAATATAGTAAGGTTTCTTGGAATCCTACCTCCACAAGTCCAAGCATCCAAAAATCACAAAATTGAATTCCATAGGTTGTTCTTTAAGTTTCTTTAAAGACACAGCACAAGGGTTTTTTCCAGAACAGCACATAGAAACTTGCCTTGAAATCCTCTTTAGATACCTCTCCTCTCCCAGCCAAGTACTAAGCAGGCCTGACCCTGCTTAGCTTCTGAAATCAGACAAGATTGGGTGCATAGCATTTCTATACAACAATAACGATCTAGCTAAGAACCAAATTGAGAAGTCAATCCTATTTACAATAGCTACAAAAAAATTTAAGAATATATTAAATCAAGGAAGTGAAATACTCTATAAGAAAAACTACAAAACACTGAAGAAAGAAATTATAAATGACACAAACAATTGGAAAAACATCCCATGCTCATGAATTGGAAGAATTAATATCATTAAAATGACCATACTACCGAGAGCAATCTACAGATTCAATCCCTATCAAAATACCAATGTCACTATTCACAGAATTAGGAAAAACAATTCTAAATTCATATGGAGCCATAAAAGAGCTTGAATAGTCAAAGAAATCCTAAGCAAAATGAACAAAGCTGGAGGAATCACATTGCCTGACTTCAAATTATAATACAAATCAAATACCCCAAACAACATGGTACTGGTATAAAAATAGACACAAAGATCAACTGAACAGAATAGACAATCCAGAAATAATGCCACCAAATATTTACAGCCAACTGATCATTGACAAAGTCTATAAAAACATACACTGGGGAAAGGATACCCTTTTCGATAAATGATGCTGGGAAAATTGGATTGCCACATGCAGAAAAAGGAAACTAGACCCCTATCTCTCACCGTATACACAAAAAAATTCAAGATAGATTAAAGACTTAAATGTAAGACCTGAATCTGTAAAAATACTAGGAGAAAAGCTAAGGAAAACTCTTCTAGATACCAGTCTAGGCAAAGAATTTATGACTAAAACCTCAAAAATACAGGCAACAAAAACAAAAATAGACAAATGAGACTTAATTAAATAAAAAAAGTTTCTGCATAGCAAAAGAAATAATGAATAGAATGACTAGATAACCTGTAGAATGGGAGAAAAAAATGTAAACTATTTATCTGACAGGGGACTAACATCCAGAATCTATAAGGAACTCAAACAATTCAACAATAACAACTAAAACGACCCCATTAAAAAGTGGGCAAAGAACATGAGTAGACATTTTTCAAAAGAAGACATACAAATGGCCAACAGGCATATGAAAAAATGCTCAACATCACTACTCATCAGAGAAAGGCAAATTAAACCACAACAATGTATCATCTTACCTCAGTCAGAATGGCTATTTTTAAAAAGACAAAAAGTAGCAGATGTTGGTGAGGATGGGGAGAAAAGAGAACTCTTAGACACTGTTGGTGGGAATGTAAATTAGTACAACCTTCATGGAAAACCATATGGAGATTTCTCAAAGAACTAAAAATAGAGCTATCATTCAATCCATCAATCCCCCTACTGGGTATCTACCCAAAGGAGAAAAAATGATTATATCAAAAAGATACCTATACTCATATGTTTATCACAACACTATTTACAATAACAAAGCTACAGAATTGACCCAAGTATCCATCAACAGATGATTGGATAAAGAAAACATGGTGTATAGATACACAATGTAATATTAATACTATTTATCCACAAAAAAGAATAAAATCATGTCTTTTGCAGCAACATGGGTGGAACTGGATGCCATTATCTTATATGAAACAGGTCAGACACAGACAAATACCACATGTTTTCATTATGTGGAAGCTAAATAACATGCACACATGAACACAGGGTGTTGAATGAAAGACCACGGAGACTCAGAAGGGTGAGGGCATGGAAGGAGTAGATGATAAGAAGTTACTTAATGGGTAAAATGTACATTATTTGGGTGATGGATACACTAAAAGCCCCTAATTCACTATACGATCTATGCATGTAACAAAATTTCACCTGTGCCTCATACATTTATATTAATATAAATAAAAAAGATATCTCCCCTCTCACCAGTATTGCCACTGCTGAGTTTAGCAACTGAAAAGAATTGCTCCCCCCCTCTTTGTCTCTCCACCTTTCTCTCTCTTGATTTCTTTCTCTCTGTCTCTACCTCCTCTATCCCCCTATCTATCTAATCTCTTTCTCTCTATCTTTCTCCTCTCTCTATCTCTGTCTCTCTGTCTCTGTTTCTGTCTCTCTGTCTCTCCCTTCCCCTCTCTCTGTCTTCCTCTTTCTCTCCTTATCTCTCTCTCTCCCTCTCCCTCCCTCTCCTCCGCAGTCCCTACCAGGTCTCTTGCAGACTGTCATCACCTGCCACTCACATTGTCTCATTCTCATGTTTTTTTTACCCCCTTCATTTCTTGCTGTCTGTGTCTGACTCTCTAGGAGGGTGCAGACTGAAGATCTGAGTTGAGTGGGAAGTGCTTAGTAATTCTGGCATCCCTTGACAAGTTATAATGACAGACACGGCGCCACAATTCCAGGAGTGTGTTGGTGTGAGCACACCACAGCATGGACACAGTTCTCCAACACATCACAAGGACCAGCCCTATCTAGGCCAAAAATGGAGACACATTCCAGGCCAGGAAGAAATCTTATGACATTTGCTGAGTTGAGAAGACACTGGAGTTATTAGTCTCTGGCAATACAAGAGACAAAAGGCTAGAAACTGCCCTGCTATGGGGAGATGAGTAAAGAGCCAAGTGGGGAAGTGTGAGTATTTACTGAAAAGCACATATGGCCACATCCTCAGGGGAAGAAGAGCCTTAAAGGGTAAGAAAGGGATGAACCCCAAAAGTGTCCAAGTGCCAGAGGCCACTGAAGCTGCTACAGAGGGCCCCAGCTGCCCTGATCGGCCCCTGCAGCCTGCCCAGTTGAAAGCACTCGTAGAAACAGCATTTTTACTCCTTTAGCATTGGTCTGCAAATGTAGGCTTTGCCTGAGCCTGCTATATAGTATCGTGGTCATCTGCTTTCCATCTTTGCGATAAGCTCCCTGAGGGCAAGCTCTGAAAGCCTTTGTAATCTCAGCATCTAGTAGAAGTGCTCGGATTCTCAGAAAATAATAAACGAATAAAAGGAAGACAAGAGAAAGAAAGAGTGTTTCTAGTCATTCTTAGTTATGCCCCAATAATAAAAGATGATAGAAGTTCCATCTTTCTATAAAACATGATGGCTCCTGGATCTCGGGATCAACTTTATGAAGCCATAGAAGAATTGTCAGCAGCTTAAGTTTTCGGAACTTAATCACTCTGCAGTGTAGAATGGATTTGGGAGCCAGACTCAAGGGAATTATCTGGGTTCATAGAGTGAGGCTTGACTCTGGGACTCTGTAATCGATATTACTGGTGGCAGCCTTGAAGATATTGGATGTCCCTTCAGGAATATTACCAGTCATTAGGATGGTGACTTACCTGTTTGCTGTCAGATTTTTTGCTAAGCCTTGCTCTGTCCTGTTCTGCATCACAGGGGCTGACCCCTGCCAGGGACTTTTCCCAAGCTTCTGTCCCATCTGGCTTCCAGTTAAGTTTGGCCAATGTGAAGCTTCTGCAGAACATTGGAGGAAGGAAAAAGACAAGGTATTTCTCCTATTTTATCTGTTTTGGGGGGCATTGCGCTGGTAGCTTAGTCTCTTCTATGTTCCATTTCCCCAGGAAGCTCCTCCCCCTGTAGTGTGAGTTCCTAAACTCTGCTAATACCGTCTCCTGACTTGATCACTCCGGCTCTAGAGGTAGAAGTAGCTTGCTGATAACCCAGGGCTTACCTCTCACGTTTGCCCTTTTAGCTTTAGCAACATCTTTGGAGTAAGTTTCTCATTAAGGTTCCTCTCTCAACCTTCCTGGCATAGGTTCTGTTTTCCTGGCTGAAATTGATCAATACATCTAGCATTTTATACATGCCTTTCTCAGCTCCTACTACTCTGCCTAACAATGTTTAATGCTGAGGATCTTTTGGTTTTACCAACTTTCTAAACTAGATTATAACCTGGCCAGAGTAGGAGCTTAGACAGTGGTGTGCTGGTAAACATTTAGTAGTTAGTTCTCCAAAACAGAAAACCTTTGATTTATAGCATTTGCCAATTTCCATAGTGTAAATACTCCCAACATGGCTGATTTCAGGCTATCAACATAATATCACTGAATATGGATTTGGAAAGAGAAGTATAATGAACATGAGCTGACTCAGCCAGTTCACTGGATGTCTGAGCAGCAAACAATTGTATGCTCAGAGGCAGCTGAAGAGACAAGGGTTTGGGGGCAAGTGCTAAATTGCTCTAAATAAAATAGAGAAGTTTTGCAGAGTGTAGAGAATAGAGAGAGGCCCAGAGGAAAGCCATTTCTCTCCCCTGGGCTTTGGGCCCCCTCCTCCCAGCTGTGTTCCTTCCCACTTGATCTTCTAAGGCTAGGAAGAGACATGAAAGCTCGCTTGTGCTCTCATGTCAAACAAGTCCATCATAGCATGCTTCCTAGTCTTTAACTGCATTACTTTATTGTCGAATAACTGAAGCCAGCTTTATCTTCAATTTTTCATGACCTCTCCAGCTCTTAACTTTGAACATAGCAAACAGCACCAAAAATCCCAGATGGACTTACTACAAAAATCTGGTTAAATTTTATTTTCTTCATCTCTAAATTGGATGCATATGAGCCAACCTTTGCAGGGAAGTGGCTGTAAGGCAGAACAAATAACCCACTTGTAAATGCTCTGGACTCCTTCCTGTAGCACCATCTGGAGAACCTAGTGTTATTATTCCATGGATAAGATTGTAAGGTCTTTTGTGAGAAATGTCTTTTTCCAGAAAGCTAGAATTCCAGCTCACTAATATTTTATGACTTTGGCGTGTCATTGGAGTTTTTTTCAGACTCAGTTTCTCTCCTTTGCAAAATGATAAATAATACTGTCAACTGAAACCATAGCAACAACTCTTAAAACAATTTTGTGCACTTTAGAAGGAAAGACATCAGGGACATGTTTTTTTCATTTTTTTTAAATATTGAATTGTTCCAACTAGAGGTAATGGTTTTAAAAAATCCAAGTGGGGAAATCGGCAAAGATGTGCACACAAATCACTGTGCTTCTTATTTGCATATGGCATGACTGTGCATTTTGATGTTAAGCATAGGCAATTTTCATCGGTATTTTTTAAATATGCTGAGTCTTTTTCCTGAGGTTCCCGGATTCAAGGGGTTGAATAGACGGGAATTCCTGCTGTCTCTGGAGAAGAATTTACTTCCTTTCCCAGGCTTCCGAACCCAACCCAAGATCACTTGTCATTGAGATTACCTTTTGAGGAGGCACCCAGGAGCCAAACTCTCTGGGAGTGGGAGAGCTTTTTCAGGATGTCAGGAAGTGGCGAGTGTGTATGACCCAGGAGGGACATGCATCCATGGCGCAGAAGAAGGCTGAGGCTACAAAACATGCCCCAGGAAGGAAGCAAGCGGATGTTATACCTTCGCTACCTTGCTGCACTGAAACAGGAAGACATCTATCCCGTCCCTCTGGGTATTCAACATTCTACTCACAAACTCCCCTCCCTGGAGTCCCTCTCTGGTTCAGTAAATCAAATGTTCTGGAAACCAGCCCTTCCCCCATCAACCCAGAGGACTCACTAGTTTTGATGTGAAAGGTATTGATTCAGGAGCTCTTGATGGCTCCCCGCTAAACCATTGATATTTATTAAACGTCCTACCCCCTAGTGCCTTTGGCAGGTCCCGGAATTCTGTCCTCTTGTGTCCCTTTCCATTTTCTTCATGGTAAGCCCCTCCTCCATCAAATAAACCCCAACTTGGGTTTAAGACCTTCCTGGAAGATGATTCTATAGCCTCCCTTTCTAGACCTTCACAACCCTCACTCTCATTCAAATGAGAGAATCACTAAAGGGCTCCTTGTCCTTGCCCCCCAGCAGACCCTCATAAATCCACAACGAGGTTTTTTTTTTAATTAAAACGTCCAAATAATTAATGATCAACTTCATTTGTGCCATTGAAAACCCAAATGTCACACGGTTGAAAAGACCCAACCAAATAATTCAGTGTACCCTATAAAGCTTTAAAAAAGCAAAGCCCAAGAGGCCTGCATGACTGGTTTCTGTGCTGTCTGAAAAGCCTGGTTGGGTTTTTGGGCACTTGATTGGATTCCAGGAATAATGTGCCCTGAGCACAAAGGGCTCTTTTGATGTGTCTATGCCATGGCTCCTCCTCCTTTCCTCCTCGCTTTACCTGGGATACACATTCTCCTTGTCTCCCAAGTTGGAAAAAATAACCCATGGAAGAGAGGAAAAACAGCAGAGGGAAAGTCAAGGGTGGCGGTGGGGGGAAATTCTGAAGTTCTTAGTCTAAGTCTGGTTACTAAAGTCTGGTATTCCAGAAGGAATAGAAGTGAGGTTTACACAATGTCTGTGACCAGACACTGGGAAATGTAATGACAAGATGTCTCTTGTTCAAATGCGGCCCCTTGAGCTATGGATAATGAGTGGATCTTCCAGCAAGGACCTGCTACTTTTAAAGAGTCAGAGGTATGGCATATTACCAACACTAGAACATGGATTTACATGCTTAATCACACAAAGAATCTTATAGATAGTGAGTGCAGCCTGTTGATTTTCTAGGAAACTGGAATATTCAGGAAAGATGGAAAGAAAGAAGACAGAGTTCCATTGCTAGAATTCCTTGAGAAAAATGGCAGAACAAACTAAAGGCCAGTACTGTGTAAGTATTGGCCCTGGGAAATGAGGAATGTGGGTCTAGACCCAGCCGTAGGGCTGCCCTGATTGGTAGCAGTGTGCAGCGAGCTGGTGGTAGTCCTCCTTCTGGGATAACTTGAATAGGCTGTTATTTTTTTCTAATTTCATTTTCCTTATCTAGATAAAGATAGAGTTGTACTGCACCATCATCAGCTCTTGAGATTCTACTTCAGGAGTCTGTTGCTGATCCCAAATTGAATGGCTCACAGCAATCCACTTATTTAAGTCTTTCCTTTATCTCAATAATGATTTATAGCTATCTGTGTAGAGACTGTATACATATAGACGCATTAGTAGATTTATCCCAAATATCTGGTAGTTTTATTGTAAATGTATTGTATTTTATTGTTACTGTAAATAACAATTATTACAAAATATTGTAAATTGTATTTTATTGTTATTGTAAATGTATATTTTTTAATTTTGCTTTTTATTAGTTGCTGATATTTAGAAATACAATTGATTTTTGTATATTAAATTTATATACAATAACTTCACCAAATTCACTTTCTAACAATTTTTTGATAAATTCTCAGTCTGTTTTTTCACCACCAGCTTTTAGTTAGTGAGATCACAAGGCAGATGTTTGGTATATTTTTTAGGTTTCTAGGTTTGTAAGCAACAGAAGTGACTCTGGCTAACTTGGATGTCAGGTAGAGTCTATTTTAAGACTAGGGGATAGTTCTGTGAGTCACAGGAAAAGATGAGCTGTCAGACCTCAGAAAAGGACAGGGTCCAAAAGAACATTAGGGGACGAATCAACTCTCTCTGTCAGGATGATCTCTGGACTTACCCTTGGGTCACATCTCTCAAGGTTCAGACTCTTCAGAGAGCAAGTCTTGTTGTCCCTATTTAGATCCAGCCCTTGCAGTACTGCCAGTTGATTGAGAGGCCCAGCAAAGCTGCATGCAATGCCAGAAGAGTGGCACCCCAAAGGAAATTTAAGGTGCTGTTAGAAGAAGGGAGAATTGATGCTGGAGAGGAAAAACAACACATGACCATCAGGGATGGTATATGATTAGATTTTTCTGTCCCTCACCCATCTTATCAGATGTGCAGATTAGCACTTACAGTTTTGCTGATGATATTGGTGATGGAGAACATTACAGTTTCAGACAGCCCTACCTTCCCCTCTAGCCATCAAAAGCACTTGGATTCACTGTCAATGGCCCATGTTGTTCATTTGTACATGAAAGTGGACCATTTGCCTGGCTTGGCTTCCCTGGGCTTCCATCCACCTCCTTCTTTCCTATGAACATGTACTGTGCTGTTGACATAGGTTTGATTAACAACCAAATACATCTGTATTCTGTCTTGCCGGCTTGTCTCTATCTTCCATCTCTTTCTAAGGATGTCGGTATGTTTACTCTGTTGCAGTTACTTTGGAATAAGAGACCTAGAATTTATCCTGTTATAGTCAGTAACTATACTGAATTCTCTCTCCTTATTGAACTGTGGACTCTGGGCTTCAGCACACAGAATGTATAAAAGATATTTGTGGGTTTCCTAGGTGTGTTTAATCCATAAGAAAATGGATCTGGGTCATCATGATCGATTTTCTTAAGGAGAGAATTATAGTGAAAATAAAGTGAGGTTAAAAGGCTCTTATCTTTGCCACCACTCGTCTCCACCTTTATTTATTGCCATCTCTGGTTTTCATTAGCATGCTGACAACCAGAGCTATAGACATTTCCATGCACACTCAACTGCTGCCCTGATTTCAGTTCCAAGTTATGAAACCTATTCTAAACCTTAGAGGGAAAGCTACAAACTGTAACTTTAAATTTCAGTTTGCGGAGTCCCCAAGACGATTCCAGGAATTGAGCAGGGAGGGGTCTTGGGAATCAGAAACCAAACTACCACCTCCTTCCTCCCCCAAAAAGACCTGAGGATATTTGAAACAAAACTCATAAAATACCATTTTCACAACATCCCAACTGGAAAAAAAAAAAAACAAACAAACTGCAAGAGAAGATCTCACCCAACCCCCTCGTGGCAACTACTCCTAACTAATCCCAGATAGAAGGAGGTGTCTCTTATTCTGCAAGATCACTTGAAGGCCATTTCACAATTTCCCTTGGTCACCTGTTTCAAAATATAAAAACTGGATGCCAGGAAAATATTTCTCATATTCAAATGCCAGTTCTTTCTTCAATTCAGACCATTTGGATAATTAAAGTATAACATTTCAGAACTGGAAGAGGCTTTAAATACCATTCAGTCTAGAGGTTACGACTGGTGACCCAGGGATTGAGACATATTTTACTAGGGCCACAGAAAGTTTAATTTTTGGATTTTTGTATCAGTTGCCAATGTTTACATATTGAAATAGTTTTTTTGTTTGTTTGTTTATTTTTAAATCCCTATAGCTGGCATCTCTAGAAAACTCAGATCTGAAAGCACAGTGACCCTCATTCTCATAACAACAGTTAGAGTTGGATGCTTCTCTTTAGACCAGAGTTGTAGGGGGAAAATAAACTCTCGTCACAGAACCCACCAGATTTGCTTACTTCATCTACCTTAAATGACTAGCTCCTATCAGCGTCTAAGTTTATGATCTCCCATTTTTACAGATGTAAAAACTGAGAACCAGAAAATGATTTGACTGGGATGATCAGCTGTAGATGTGATAAGATCTAGAGCCCAGGACTCATACTTCCTGGTCCAGTGGTCTTCCACGGTAGAGCACTGCTTTCAGATTCTAGCCATGCCGACCTGGGACAGCTGAAGAAGAAAATTATACAGGATGGGGAGGTGACATGATAAAAGCTAAAACCTATAGTTTTTATATGTCCTGTCACTCTTTCCAGTCCTTGGGTCAGCTCAGCAGTATGCTGATAGACGTATCCCCTACAGAAGATTAAGGAAGACAATTGGCTGACACCTGGTGAATAGCAAAGGAAGCATTCAGTGGGAAGGCTAGAAGACACAGGTCCATTTTTATGTTGAGGGTTGTGTGGGGGGAGGTTGTTTGAGAGGTAGTTCTCAGTGCTTTTAATCAAAAATAAAAAGAACCAAAGTGGTATGCCCATTTTCAACTCTTGGGAAAACTAAAAGGAGACTTACAGAGACTATGAAGATATGGCAGGAATTTTGCCTATAAAAAAAAAATAAAAAAACAAAGATTCCAATCTAAATGTATGTTTACAGGAGGCTATTAAAATCAAAGGTCAGTTTGGTAAAATATAAAAGTTGAATAGTATATTTTCATGAAATTACTCAAACTAGTTCTTTGGTACACGTTGGTGCAATCTAAAAGTCTTTGAATCTCGGTGGGCAGAGTAAGAATTCTATGTTAACCCTCTCTTGCAACAAGAAAGAACAAAATTAGGTTAAACATGTAGGCAACATCTACAGCCCCAAAGTACCCAATCGCTGCGGTCAGTTCAGGCTCAAAATAGACTTGTTATCATGTGGTCGAAACAGCTGAAGGATTAAGTGCATCATTAACAACCACTAGCTGTTTCAGCCAAGTATAGACTGACCCTTTGAAATGGTTTCTGGCTGTGAATGTGGCTCAACATAGGGAAAAGTGGCCAAAAGAGGCTTTCAGATTTCTTTGCTGTAGCTCTTCACTCATAACCAAGAAGGGCTGGAGAAGGAGCCCTTTTTCCTAAGAGCAGAGACATGACTTGAGCTAGAGATATTCAAATCTAGTTGGAATTTTAAGGAGTTTAAATCCCTCCATTTCCACTAAGGACACATTCACAATTGGCATTCGTGTGGAGAGTAGCTTGTAGCCACGAGATCTTTCTCATGGTCAACTTATTTGTAATAAGTGTGGTGGCCTTTGCAGGTTTCAAAACAAATTAACATTTATTCCTCTCAGAGCTCAATGTCAGAAGAGGGCTGCATTTACCACTTGATCACTTCCCTCCCCTCCCAAAACTTCCTCCTTTAGAAAATCAGAAATAAATTAAAAGAGCATCTGGAAGGGCCAACACAGACCCAGTGGTCTTTATAAAATCATATGCTATAGAATCGTCCTCTCTTTTGATCTTGGTTGGGTGCCAGAAAGGCTTGCTAGATGGAGAATTTCTTTCCTCTGATGATGGTGAAGCCCTCTAAAAAGAAAAAAAAAAAAAGAAGAAGAAGAATTCCATATTAGAAAACACAATATAACATGGGAATGGCATTGTAAATCCATGGGGAAAAGGATTCATGTCGAGATAACTGTTGTTAATATGCAAAAACCTTCTAATTAGAGCCCTGCATCTCCCCTTAAACAAAATTGTATTTAATGTTGATTAAATACATAGAAATGAAAGGAAAACCTAAAACCTTTTAGAAGAAATCATAGCATATCTTCAAAACTTTGGAGTAGGAAAGAATTTTTTAATCTATAACACAAAAAGAATATTTAAAAAACAATGACTTTAAAGAGGATTGATACATTCATCTACATTAAAATAAATATAAAACTTATAAAGAAAAAAGATATTATAAAAAGTGAAAAGATGAGCAATACATTAACAGAAGAAAGTTGCAAACATATAACTAACAAAAATTAGCATCCAGAATATACACAGAACTTCAAAAATTAACAAGAGGAAAACAACCATCAAGAACTCTAACAATGGCCAGGCGCGGTTGGCTCACGCCTGTAATCCCAGGTCTCTGGGAGGCCAAGGTGGGCGGATTGTTTGAGCTCAGGAGTTCGAAACCAGCCTGAGCAAGAGCGAGACTCCATCTTTACTAAAAATAGAAAGAAATTAATCAGACAACTAAAAATATATAGAAAAAATTAGCCGGGCATGGTGGCGCATGCCTGTAATCCCAGCTACTCAGGAGGCTGAGGCAGAAGGATCACTTGAGCCCAGGAGTTTGAGGTTGCTGTGAGCTAGGCTGACGCCATGGCACTCTAGCCCGGGCAAAAGAGTGAGACTCTGTCTCAAAAAAAAAAAAAAAGAACTCTAACAAGCATGTAATTGGAGTCTCAGAAGAAAAGACATTAGGGACAAAAAAATTTTTTGAAGAAATAATGACCAAAATCTTCTCAAATTTATTAAAAGTCAAATTCAAGCAGTTCAGCAAAACTTAATCATAAATTGCATAAATTCAAAGAAAACTCTGCCTAAACACATTGTACTCAAACTGCTGAAAACTATGAATAAAGAACAAAACTTAAAGCAGTTAAGGAAAATGATACATTACATACAAGAAATGATACATTACATACACGACAATGAATTTTCATCAGGAACCATGGAGGTCAGAAGACAGTGGAACAACAGCTTTAAAGTGCTGAGAGGAAAAATAACACTATTAACCCAAAATTTTATATCCAGCAAAAAATATTCTTTAGGAATGAAGGTAAAATAAAAATATTTTCAGACAAAGAAAATCTAAGAATTCACTGCTAGCAGACCTGAACTACAAAAAAATGCTGAAGGGATTTCTTCCAGCTGCAACAAGATACTAGAGTAAAACTTGCATCTTTAGGAAAGAATAAAATATCAAAAATGGTAAATATCTGACATATAAGTCATGGTTCAGCCAGAGAAGTATATATGCATTCATGCTCTGCATAATGACATTTTGGCCAATGACAGACTGCATGTATGATGTCATATGCACCATATGGTGGTCCCATAAAATTATAATAGAGCACATATAGAAAAATCTGATATATGGCACTTGATATTGCCATTGCAGGTCTAGTAGAGGAAATGATTGATATTCACTCATGGTGCTGGGACATTGGCTTGGTTTTCCATACAGAAAATATATATATAAATATTATATAAATATATATACCATCTAGGTACACTCCGTGACGTTCATACAATGATGAAATTACCTAAGGATGCATTTCTGAGAACCATTCCCACGGTTAAGTGATGTCTGACTATACGTATGTACATACAGAGAGAGAGAGAAAAGTGTGTGTGTGTCCACGCACGCGCACGCGCGCCCACACACACACACACACACAGAGGGGAGATTGTGGGGGGAGGATTATTACAAAGAATTGACTTATACAATTATGGGGTCTGGCTAGGGCAGGTGATAATAGAGAAGATAATGAGAAAACTAGATCCTCACAAATCTGGAGTCTCTGAGCCCAGGGAGAGCCTAAGCCCTCTTTCAAAAGTCTCACACAGGATAATCTCCCTTTTGATTAAAGTCAATGAGTAATGATTAGGGACTTTAATCACATCTACAAAATTCCTCCAGAGCAGTACCTAAGTCAATGTGTGACTGAATAACCGGAACTGTAGTTCAGCCTAGCCAAGCTGATACATCAAAAAGCCATCACATCTGGGTAAATATAAAATACTAATTCCTTTTTTCTTAAGTTCTTTAAAATATATAATTGCTTACACTAAAATTTTAATATATTGATGGGATTTCCAATTTATGTAAATGTTATACATGTGACAAATGTAATATAAAATATGATGGGTATGGAGTAAAGGGGCCAATAGTGTTTGTCAGATTTACATGAGTAGTAATATTAACTTTTAGTTTACCAGAAAGGTAAGATAGGTAATACATAGACAGAACAACCATTAGAGTATATATAATAATGTGTACTTTAAGCCAATATAAATTAAAATAGAAAACTAAAAATATTAAAAATATTCAAATAATCTAAAATAAGGCAGAAAAAGGAGAAGAGAGGAACAAAGAACAAATAGCAATATGATAAAATAGCAGACCTAAATTCAGCCTTATCACTAATTACATTAAATGTTAATGGTCTCAGAATTTGAAGGGTGAGAGCGTCAGAGTAGATTTAAAAAAAAAAAGCAAAACTCGAGCATTTGCCTATAAGAGACACAGTTTAAAAAGATACATATAGTATGAAAGTAAATGGATGGTGATGAAGATATACTAGTGAGCAGTAGGCATACAAATGCCAGATTGATGATATTAACATCAGACAAAAAAAAAATAATAGACTTCCTGACAAAGAATATAACCAGTGATAAAATTTTTAAAAGGGATAATTCACTAAGAAGGCAATAATTACAAATGTGTTTGTATTCAATAAATAACTCAAGCTAATGAATCAACATTCAACAAAATTAGAAAATAAAAGACAACTCCCCAATCTTAGCAGATTTTAGCACCCTTTCTCAGTAATTGATAGAACAAAGCAGAATATCAGTAAAGACACTGACAGAAAATCTGAACGTCACTATCAACCACCCTAATCTAATTGACATTTATAGAACACTACATCCAACTGCAAAATACGCATTCTTTTCAAGCACATATGGTACAGTAACCAAGAAACACCATATATTGTGCCATAAAACACTTGTCAATAAGTTCAAAAGCACAGAAATCATGTAGAGTATATCCTGTGATCACAAGAAAATTAATCAATAATAACATATCTAGGAAAATTCAATTATTTTCAAATAAATGACATACTTTTAAATAATTTATGGTTCAAGGACAAAAATCACAAGTAAAATTAGAAAGTATTTTGAACTGAATGGTAAAGAAAACACAATATCAAAATTTGTAAGATGCAACTGAAGTAGTGCTTAAATGGGAAACTTAGAGCTTTAAATGCGAAAGCAGAAAGGCCTGAAAACATTGGCTTAAGATTCTACCATAAGAAGTTCAAAAAAAGAAGAGCAAAGTAAACTCAAACGAAGTAAAAGGAAGAAAATAATGACAAGAACAGAAATCAATGAAATTAAAAATAGTTAATAGAAAAAATTAGCAAGGCCAAAAACTGGTTCCTTGAAAAGAACAACAAAATTGACAAACTCTTAGTTATACTGATAGAAAAGAAGGAAGGAAGGAAGGAAGGAAGAGAGGCAGGAAAAGAGAGAAAGAGAGGAAAGAAGGAAAGAAGAAAGAGAGAAAGGAAGGAAGGAGAGAAAGAGAGGAAGAGAGGAAGGAAGGAAGGAAGGGAAGGGAGAGGAGAAAAAGGAAGGAAGGAAGGAAAGGGAAGGGAAGGGAAGGGAGAGGAGAGAAAGGAAGAAAGGAAGGAGGGAAGGAAGAAAGGTAATACATGTTGCCAATGTCAGGAATAAAAAAAAAGGTTATCACCACAAATCGTACATACTTTAAAGGAAGGATACTAAATAAATACTGGATCAACTTTATGTCATCATATTTTACAGCTTAGATGAAAGAGGTAAATTTCTTGAAAAATGTAACTTATTCAAATTGGCATGGGAAGAAACAGAAAATATGAATTATTATATTTGTAATAAGAATATTTAATATATTATCCCCCCAAAAAAGAGAAACAATAGGCAACAGGTGACTCACAGAAGAAGAAACTTGAATGGTTCCTAATTCTATAAAAAGAGTTTGACCTCAGTAACAACTCAGAAAATGTAAATTAAAACTACAGAGAAAACATTTAACACCTAACAGAAAGAAATTAAATGCCTGACAATAAAAAATATTACTGCAAATGTAAGATCGACAGGAACCCGCAAACTTCTAATAGATATGTAAATTGGTACAAACACTTTAGAGGGCAATTTGGTAACAGCTAGTAAAATTGGCAAAGTAGATATCCAACAACTCAGCACCTCTGCTCTGAGGTGTATGCCGAGGGAAACTCACACATGTACGCAGGAAACACATATACCTGTGTGCATGGAACCATTGATTATTAACAGAAAATGCTGGAAACAAACTAAATATCCATAGAGAGGAAAATGTATAAAAAAAACTATTTTGAACTATTCATACACGGAATTCTAAACAGAAGTTAATATAGTAAAACTAAAGATATGTATCCAACATAAATAAATCTCAAAGAGTTAGAGGAAAAAAAGTATGTTGCAGAAAAATACATAAATGATATTATTTATTTAAGCACTTAAAATATGAAAACAATGCTATATAATTTTAAGGATACATAGAGAGTAGAAATATACAAGGGAATGATAAATATCAAGATCAAATGCTATTGTCTCTACTGAGAAAAAGAGGAATGGGATCAGAGGTGATACAAGGGGCTTTAACCTTATTTGTAATGTTTATTCTTAGGCTGGTTGGTGCACACAAGGGTATTCACTAAAGCAGTCCCCAACCTTTTTGGCACCAGGGACTGGTTTCATAGAAGACAATTTTTCCACAGATGGGGGAGGGGAGAAGGGAGTATAGTTTCAGGATGATTCAAGCTCATTACATTTATTGTGCTGTCAAATCTCTCTGCTTGTGATAATCTGTATTTGCCACTCCCCAGCTCCAGCTTCACTGCCTCAGCTCCTCCTCCGATCATCAGGCATTAGATTCTCATAAGGAGCGTGCAGCCTAGATCCCTCTCATGTGCAGTTTACAGTAGGGTTCACACTCCTGTGAGAATCTAATGCTGCCTCTGATCTGACAGGAGGCAGAGCTGTGTGGTGATGGGAGCGATGGGGATCGGCTGTAAACGCAGATGAAGCTTCACTGGCTCACCCACTGCTCACCTCCTGCTGCGTGGCCCCGGTTCCTAACAGGCCTGGGACCAGTACCTGTCTACAGGCCTGGGACCAGTACCTGTCTATAGGCCTGGGACCAGTACCTGTCTATAGCCCTGGGATTGGGGACCGCAGCACTAGAGTATTCATTGCACCTTATGTATGTCTGAAATATTCTGTAATTTCAAAAATCAGAAAGGAACTGGAGTCCCAAACATGGCTGCTTGGCAAAAGATGGAGGCTGCAGTCATAATGAGGGATCAGACGCCCTTGCTGAATGCCCTCAACTGTTTTGACTTCTGGAGGGGCGGGCCATGATTACAGCTACGATTAGGTGACTCACCATAATTATGTTTTGTTGAAATTGAATTTATTGAAGCATGAATCATTCTGCCCAAGTCCTACCTAATTGCTCCAACTCTGTGGATGGGAAGGATGGCGAAGGAGTTTTCCACAGAGGTCATTACAGAATGAATGTGTGCATGTGTGCATTCACACGTGTGTACGTGTGCATGTGTATGTGCATGAGTGTGCACGCCTGCACACACTCAGCCTCGCTCACTTTGCAGAAAGCCAGCAGCACCACGCTGTCCTTTGTGATGAATCTTTACACATGTTTAGCTGTGGTTTCTTCTGCCTTCCACCCCCCTACTCATATTTATGAGCAACTCACTATTTGGCTGTTTGGCTCCCTGGGGGTCTCTGTGCCTCAGACCGCAGGCCCCTCCAAGTGTCGGTGGTGCCTCCAAGCTGCTGACTTGCAGATTTTATCCTTGTTCTCCCAGCTCAGACCTCCCACTGCTCAGCGGGCAACTTAGGGATGCCCTCAGAGCTGGGCGCCCACTGCAGAGCTGTAATTTAAATCAACACGGGTGCTCTCAGGAGGCAAACAGCAAACCCAGAGTGCAGTGGGAACCCTTGGGGCATCCCCTTCTGTGGCTCTTGTACAGGGGTAGTGGGGGGTGGTGACAAATCAAGGCTCTCACACACTGTGATGCACCCAGTCTCACACAGGCAAAGAGGTTTGAGCCTTTCTTCTCTGCCTCCCCCAGCATGTGAAGATGGGGACACTCATTTATTTTATCTTTGTGGGCTTCAAATTGAACAAATAAAATGGATCATGCCTGTAACATGTGGACTGTGGGCTAAACATGAGCGAGAACTAGCTGACCAACAGTTTCCCTGCCACTCAATGGGCTGCAGAGGCAAGTGCCATCATCATGATAGCAATGAGAGCAAACACATTTACACCACTTACTAGAGGCAGGCACTGTTCTAATCACTCTACACATTTCACATGTTTAATCTTGACAACTCCAGGGGGTGGGTGTCTTTACTAGCCACACTTTGCAGATGAGGAAACGAGGCACAGGAAGATTCGGTAACCAGTTCACACTCACTTGCTAATAAATGGGGGGGAGGCCAGAGTTCAACTCAGGCTGTCTGGACCCAGACACTGCTTCTAACCACTCCCTGTGTGCCTTGCACATGGCAGGCTTGGTACAGAGTCATCTGATGGAAACTCAGAACAACTTCCGCTTAACAGATGAGAAAACTAAAGCTGACAGGGACGAAGTAAACTGCAGTAACCTGTAGATATTACACAAATAGTAAGTAGTATAACCAGGATTTATAACTGATCTGCTTAACTGCACATCTACCCATGTCTACCCCTTTTGGTTCAAATGTCTGGCTGGGTGCGGAAGCCTAGGCAGATGAGGACACAGGCAGAGGAGTCATGAGGAACAGCCCATGACACAAGGAAGCTGTGTTCCACCCAACTGCCCGTGAGCAGGCGCTCCCAGCAGGCTCCCAGGTGCCCTCATCCACCTCCAATTCTGATGTAGAAATCATAAATCATGGAGGTCTTTTTCTGATGACTCCATCTTCTCCTACAACCATCTCCTCAATTCCACTGTTAAACACAATAGTGAAATTGGCATTTTGAAAAATCCATTGGCTTTTTTTTTTAAATCTTTGACCTCTGCTTACTAGAGTTGACTATTAAAGACTGAATGCTTCATGGAAAAAGTAACATTTTAAACCCATGTTGACAAATTTGGGGGAATGAGCTGAGTAGTAATTGACCAGGACTCCTGGGTATAGACTCACAATAGGGATTTGAAAAATCAAAGAGGCAGCAAGGAATGGTGATGAAGTCAAACACAGGCTTCACTCACTCACTGCTCCATGATCCCCAGGACAAGTCTGTGCTCTTGTCCCTTTCTTTCTGGGTTCTTCCCTCTGAAGCACTGCAGACCCAAAGTTGGCAAATGAGACCAACTCCAGAGATCCTTGCAGACATAAATTTCAGGGTGTCAAGGTTCAAGAGCCAGTCCAATTCTTTCATTTACAGGCCAGGAAACTGATACCTCAATTGCTACATGATTCATCTGTGATTACACAGCTAGACAGTATCAGACCCAAAATAAAACTTCGAAATAATGGTCCTGAGAAAATCAACAGCCCTGAGCAGCTGAAGGAATGGTCGGACATCCAGTCCTCTGACTTCCTCTGTTCTGTAAAAGTTCATTATCCTTCAGTAACACCACAGAAAAGTCCCTCACGCAAAATAGGGGAAGTGTTGCATGGTAGAGAAACGCTGAATTTGGAGTCATAACTTCACATTCCAGTTTCAGCTTTGATATTCATGTGCTGTGTTATCTAGGGGAAGTCACATCATTTCAGACTTTCAACTTGCTCATTTGTCCAATGGAAAAATTGTAAAAACCTTTCTTATAGACTTATTTTGAGCATGAGTTAAATTATCACATTTGAAAGCACCTGGTACAGCTTCTAGTATACTTTTGGGCTTAATGAATGCTTTGTTATCACAGTTTGATTGGAGGAAGAGTATTTGAGATCCTTGAGGAACTTAGTTTGATTTTCTACCCCAAATGGAACACCAAGTGCTTGCTTTTTTTTCTTAATTCTGAACACTTTTATAATTGTGTCTTCTATTCTTGCTATTTTTTTTTCCAGACTCTTAGTTTGGCATCATTCCCCAGACTGACAAGTGTATTATCAATTTTATCTTCCAGGATGCTGAGGATGGTAATGATCACTTTCCATTTCTGACCTTTATGGATGTTCACTAATCACACCTGGGCCTTGGCCTCTCCCAGGTGGGAAAGTGGTGTGTGGAGTGAGCTGTGCAGCCACTTGTACATCTACCGAAGACTTGTGTGTCCTATTTCTCTCATGCTATTGGTCACAATACTTGCTGTCCTGGTGCTCATCTTCTTCTAGAATGTTATACCATCCTACCCTCTGCTATTACTCTTCTCCAATTCTCCTCTCCTTTCTCTGATGTCCTCTGATTTCTCCAGTTGATCTTTTTCTTTCACCCATTAGCCACAGCATCACTTGGGTTCAATATATATCCATTTGCTTTAATTTCTATGACTAGAACAATGACAATCCCTCCCCCTTTTCCCCTATATGGATAAAGACCTGGAAAGAAAATGGCATCTCAGGAAGAAACTTAACAGGTCTTATTTAAGTTGTCATCTAAAAGCTGTGGCTGAGTCTTTGACCTGTAAAGTAAAGCTTAGACCTGAATATCAACAACACAGAAATATCCTTGAACACTCTGTCTATGCAGAAGATTTTAGGGAAATTTTGGGGAAAAGAAAACCAATATAAATGTTTTGTCTTTGTTATTCAAATTAAAGAAAAACCTATAGTTTATATTCCAATAGATAAATGGAAGTTAAAGGAAATCTCAAGAAACAGAGGGGACTAAGAAGAAGGTAGGAAGTCAGTAATGGAGGTGACCATAAAAATTTAATTATATGGGATTTTATGTGCACTACTCTAATCATAGCAAGGGAGTTCTACCACTCTTAGGAAGTGGAATTTGGATTTAGGATAGTTTCATCTATTTATAGGATTTAAATTACAACCATTTTTAAATTACCACCAATATGCATACAATTCCAAAATAAATCTGTGGAACTGATATTGTTCTTCCAAACATTATCTTTTCCTGTTCATCACCTCATCTCCTTTGTGCATCTCCATCAATGATGCCTCAGTCTGCCCAGTAGCAAGCTTGTAACTTGAGCGCATCTTCTCCCTCCTCCGCCCCCTATCTCCACTTCACATTTAAACCCTGCCAACACCCCAGGGGATGGGTGAGAGTAACCACAATGGATTCAGATGTGATTGGTGTGTTGCTTGCAATATGCCAAGTTTAACCTAAGACAATCAGCCTGCAAAAAGGAACCATAAACTCCCATCCTTACTTTTCATCACCCAAATTGGCCAAAACAGATTAGGTTGATGGAACCATTTGTTCCTGCCTGGTTTCCACAGAACATGTGTATTCAGCAAAGACTTCCTTGAATTTCATCTTCCTTTGTTACTCATTTCTCCTTTCTCCCATTTCTTCACCCCCAGATGCCCAAAGCAATCTCCTGACTTATATTCTTGTTCCCTTCTCTTGCTCTCCCCTCAGCCTCTATTATCTAACTTATTTAGACTTTAGGAAAATTGAGCCACGTTTTCATCATGTATTACTCTCTCTGCAGATTGAAAATAGTCATTAATAGGCAGCCCTATGTAAACAGGAGACAAAGTAAGTGTTTGTGATGTAAATATTTGAGACATTGGTTCTTGGTAAATGAAAAATCTTCTTCACCTCATGAGGTTGTGTATTTAAGCAGACATTGGGTGAGAGGTTGAAGAAGTTTTATATCATATTTGAGGGGAAAGACCACTGTAACTTTTATCACTAGACCACCTAGGAAATTAGACTCATGTGTACCAGAGACAAGAAGATCTAAAACTTGGATTCCTGAAGATTAGGGACCACTCTCTGTGCACCTATCGGCATGTATATACACAAAATTGCTTCCAGAAAGAAGAGGGATTGGGTAGCTGGCTGGATTTACTGAGACATCTTGAACTGTTTTTTGAATGTTTGGAGTTGGACAAATAAATGCATTGTGCCCCAAAGCACCTTTTTCCCTTCATTTAAAACCCATGTGTATTGGAAAGGAAATTTAATTCTTCTGCTCCTGATTCACTCACATTTAACCCATCAAAATCCAGCTTGATGGGAACCACTGGATGCCTGTAAGCCTTCTGAACCTTGTGTAATAAACCACTTGGAGCTGTCTTTTCTTTGAATCTCGGAAACCACAATGAGGAACTATTTTCAGTGGCTTTAGTCAGGGGAGCAAGATGGGAGTTTGATTTTGACCTCAGATTTCACCACAGCCAACAGATTCTAACTTTGTCCAGACACATTGCCACGCCTTGTATTTAGTTCTTACCAACAGCTTAAGGTCCAGGAACCACTGTTTTGTGAAAAGTCAACAAATATGGACTGAGCTCCAACTCCAAATGTGTGATGGGCACTGTGTGGTTCTCTGGCACTGGGTCTCAATGTCCTCACCAGTGGGGTGTACCTCGCTTCCCTGATCTTTGAGTGGCTCTTCTTCTCTATGCGACAGTCTAAGTGTGTAGGAGATACCTCGTACTGTTCATTCATAAAGGGTCAGTAGAGAAGGATGGAAAGAGAACAACATCAGGAAATAGAATCCTGTAAAGGCAAAGAGAACATTATAACTCATACACCAATGGCATGGATTACAAGAACATTTGCAGAATATGACTGTAGTTCACAAAATCTATATGCTCACCCACAAGTGTATCTTTAAACTACTTGAAACCTAATGTGGAAATTTAGATCATGTTTGGCCAATTCCCAATTGCCTACATCAGGAGAAGATGAAAGAAGAGTCATAACTAATATGCAAACAATTATTATCCAGATTTGGCTTTTGATTTCTTTCTAATAATCATAGACAAATTCAAACATTTAATCTCTCTCTGCCTGGGCCTGAATCTCACATATGGGAGACAGAGGCAGAGAACAATTTATTTCTAGCCCACCTGCCCCTAGTTCTTTGCCCAATTGGATAAATGGTAGGAAAAGAAGCCAAGTGGTCCTGATCTATTCACAGACAACCTGTTCACAGGTAATCAGGAGCTACTGTTCTCCCTGCAGAGCAAGCAGGGCTTAGAATTTCCTGACTCGTGCCTACCACATTCCCAACCTCATGTTTCATTGAGATCAGGGTGCTCATAAACATCATTCCTGGAGCTCACATTTCCCCATGGCCTTTCAAGGCACACTGTGTGTTTCCTCCAGAGTCCCACAACAACATACAGAGAAGAGAAGAAGAGAAAAAGAATATAAGGATATTTTTCTACCTTTCTATCGAGACCACGGTGTTATTTATGCACCTTTGTTTCACCCAGAGCATGACTCTGGGCTACCTAGCTATTAAACATTCACTAATTTTGAGACTTGTGAAAGTACAGTTTCCAGAAGAACAGTGGCTTTTTATTGTTTCTCTCTGGTCTCAGAGTAACTTAGACCATCTAAAGAGAAAGGCTGGAGGTTTCTTTTGTCAATTCAGCACAAAAATGGAAAAAAAAATATTCATTTGAAATCCGGAAAGAAAAAGAAAAATTAAAGAAGGAGATTCCTGACTTAGAAGAGACTGCCTATCTGACCAGAATTAAAATAGGATGCAGTAAAGTCAATAACATGAATTCCCCACACACTGTCACTACTAGCATAAGTTGTTCATCCTGAATGGCCTCCCACCAGGGAAGCTGTGATAGGAGGGATAATTAAGGCTTTGAAATCAGGCTTACTTGGGTTCAATTCCCAATTCTGCCTTTTGCTGCCTCTATTTCCTCATCTATATGAGCAACAAGGTTTATCATCCATAAAACAGGGAAAATAATTCCTCTTCATAGGGTTGCCATGAAGATTGAATGGATTCTGGATTTAAAGTGCCTAATGTAGAGCTGGCACAGAGTGGAAGGTCATAAATGACAGCTATGAAATATCTAGCTCACAAACCTTGCTGTTTTTCCTGGAATTTTCACTGGTTGCTTTTTTGAGTTAAAGATTGAAAGTTACTATTAAAAGTCAAATATGTTGCCTAGAAGAAATAACAGTAATATCTTTCAGTGATTATCATCTTGGTATATATTAGTGCAGAGCCTGGCTTTCTGACTTGAGAGGGACAGGAGGTAGGTTGATTTAATGCCTCAAAGGAAAAGAAAAAAACGTTTAGAACATAATATGCTGAGAGAGTAAATTCAAGTGGGCACTAATTGTTGAGACTCCAGGAAGTCAGGATGCCAAATGAGAGTGGGGAACCAGAGAGGAAAATGGCAGAAGAAATGACTCAAATCAGGCGCTCAACATTATCTTCAAGGCCTCTCTCTCATTGTCCAGATGGGCTTCAAATCCCTCTTACACTTCAGAGATATTTATGGGCAATGGGTCTTCAATTCCCTCTCTCATCGTCTTATATTCATACTTCTAAATATCCTCTTTACTACCAGTTTCTTCTCTGTCCAAGAAGTTCTCTATGTTTCTGCTGTCTTTTTAAGAAACCAATTTAATCATATTTCTCCTGTACACAAATCTTTCCTGGACTCTTTGCCACCTGAAGAATAAACTACAGACTCTACAGTAAGGCACCCAGAGCCTTCATGAACTGACTGCAGCTCATTGTCTAGCTCTTCATTGATCTTCTTACACCCTGCATGCACTTCTCCATTTCTTAAACATTTCCTGCCTTGTCATGCCTTTGTACATTTGTACATACCATTGCCTCTGAGTATAAAAGCGCCAAAGTTCCTTATTTATCTGATGAAATATTCATCCTTCAAGGCTCAAAAAATTCCTTTACTCATTCAACAAATCATTATTGAGAGTACAATATACACTAAGGACTGTTTTGGGGGTATAGCTGTTAACAAAACAACCTGGTCTCCACTCCCACAGCACCCAATGTCTGATGGAGAGATGAGTGTTAACTTGATAGTCTCATAAATAACTTCATAATCACAATTGTGAATAAGTGCCATGAAGGAAAATTATAGAGTATCAGGTCTTCTCTGAAGCCCATTGAGATTCCCCAGGCAAAGGTTACTTATTCTCCTCTGAGCTCCCACAGTACTATACTATTGTAAGTATTGTGGGGCACTTGTCTATGGATCATTACCTCTGTAGCCCTGGGCCACACCACACATGCTTTATTGACTAATTCTTTATACCTCTCTTATTCATCCATTTTTAACATTTTTCCCTTTGTGTGTTTGGATTAATTTTTCATGTGAACCATTGAAATGAACATTGTAGACATCATGACATTTTATCTCCAAACATTTCATTATGTATCTACTAAGAACAAGGACATTTTCCTACATATCCACATAATTACCACTCTCAATAAATTTACCCTTTGTGCCATAATATTATCTAACATACCGTAAATATTCACATTTTCCCAATTATTGCAATAATGTCTTCCATAGCTGTTTTTTAAAATCAAAGATCGAATCTAATGTCAGATTACAGTTATTTGTCATGTCCCTTTCCTCTTCATTAGCAATTCCCTCACTTTTTTTTCTTTGCCTTTTGTAAAAGTGAGATTTTTGCAATACCCAGGCTGGTTTTTATGTAACCAGCCCCACAAATTCAGATTTTTCTGATTGTTTTCTTATATTTACTTATTTTTTAATTGATAAATAAAAATTATATATATTGATCATGTACATGTTTTTGAAATATGTGTATATTGCAGAATGTCTAAATTGAATGAATTAACATATTAATAACCTTACATATTTATCATTTTTGTGATGAGAACTCTTAAAATCTCTATTTGAAAATTTGAGGAATACAATATATTGTTATCAACTATAGTCACCATGTTGTACAATAGATCTCTTGAACTTATTCCTCTTACCTGACTCAAATTTTATATCCTTTGACCAACATCTCCCCAACTCCTCACCCTGTCCGCAGACCCTAGTAACCACCATTCTACTTTCTACTTCTATTAGTTCAACTTTTTAAGATTCCACATATAAGTGAGATCATACAGTATTTTGTATTTCTGTGCCCGACTTGTTTCACTTAACACAATCTCTTCCAGAGTCATCCATGTTGTCTTAAATGACAGAATTTTCTTCTTTTTTAAGGCCGAATAGTATTCCATTGTGTATATATGCCACATTTTCTTTATCCATCTGTTATTTTACTTCTATAAATCATGGTTTGATAAATAATTGTATGCATATATTTTTTGTTTGTTTTATTTGTTTTTGCTTTTTTGTTTGTTTTTGAGAGTTAACTTTAGAATAAAGTTATGGGAATCAGACTGCTGGGTCAGAAGGGAAATGATGCACATATAATTATTTTAGATATTGCCATATTTCCCTCCAAATGGATTACACATTTAAACTTCCAAAAGCAATGTATGTACCTGTGCTAGGGACTGAATTATGTCTCCTCAAAATTTATATGTTGATGCTCTAAACCCCAGTGCCTCAGAATGTGACTGCATTTGGAGATTAGGCCATTTAAAGAAGTGGTTAAGTTGATCCTGGACTTCTAGCTTCCAGAAATGTGAGAAAATACATTTCCGTTGTTTAACCCACCCAGTCTGTGGTATTTTGTTATAGCAGCCTAAGCTGACTAATACAGCCACAGATTCATGAAGAGATTGTATAGTTAACTAGAGATTTTTTTCCAATTTGATTGGTGATAAAAGTGTAGTTTTATTCTGCATAACTATTATTATGAGTGTAGCTGCATAGCTTTTCATGTGTTTGTCATTTTCCTATATTTTTGTGGTAATTCATGATTTTTGGTCTTTTCCTCAATTTAAAAAAATGCTTTATATATTAGGGAGATAGCCATTTACCTCTGATACATGTCGCAAATATTTCCTCCCAGTGACTCACTATTTATATGATTTTGCTTACTTTTTTCCACACACTTCTTTCTTAATTTTATTCAGTAGAATCCATGAATCTTTTTATAATAGCATATGAATATTTAGTCACATTTAGAAAATCTTTCCTACATTCAAATTACAAAAAAGTTCACTCATGCTTTCTTCTAGTTACTTGTGTGGTTTGTTTATTTCATTTAGATTTCTCGTTCTTTTAGAGTTTATTATGGTGTATTGTGTAGGATGTCCAGTTTTATCTTTTTCCAAATAGCTATCCAATTGTCCCAGCACCCGTTTTTTAAAAGTCCCTATTTTCCCCAGTGATTTGAAATGCCACTTATTTCTAATAATAAATTTTCATGCACACTTGAATTTATTCTGAACTCTCTATTCTTTTTCTCTGGTCTCTCTATCCATATGCCAGTACCACACTGTGTTAACCACCAAGTAGCTGTGGCGGGTCTTAATATCTGGTAAGATCATTCTCCCCTCATTGCTTCCTTCTGTCCCCTGCTCAGGGCTTCCCAGCTATTCCTGTATGTTTATTTTTCTACATGATTTTAAAATCAACTTGTTTAGCTCCAGAAAGCAAAACAAAAATCTTGTTGACATTTTTCTAGCAAGTGAGTTAAATTCATATGTTAACTTGAGAAGAATTGACATCTGTATGATGTTGAGTAATTTCTCTCCAAGAACAACAGATGCCTTTTTACTTGCTCAAGTCTACTTTAATGTCTTTCAGAAGAATTTTGAAATTATACTCATTTAGATTTTGCATTTTAAAAAAAATTTCACTTTCTTTGTTGCCATTATAAATAGATATTTCCTCTTCTCTTATGTCTTGTAACTGGTTAGTTCTTGTACACATGAAAGCTATTGATTTTTATAAGCTAATTTATATTGTACTGTCTTACTGAATTCTTTATCTAATTTCAATTAGGTTAATCACTAGTTCTTATGGGTTTTCAAGCTTTGTTTAATTTGCTTAATTATTTAATTTGCTTAATTCATCAGCAAATTCTTACACCTTTATCTAATTGTATTGATTAACAACTATAATACAATACAATGTTATATAGTAATGAAGATAGAACCTTATCTTATTTCTGGCCTTAGAAGGAATGCCTCCTATGATTCTCAATTAAGATGCTAAGTTTAGGACAGATGTATGCATAATATATATAAATCACATATATATATATGTACATACATGAAATTGTGTAAGGAAATCACCCATCAATTCCTACATTATTGAGTGCATTTTTCAGGAATGGGTGATGAATATTACTGAAGGTCTTTTTAGCACCAACGAAGATAATTATATAATTTTTCTTATCAAATCTACCTTGCATCCCTGGAATTTGGTATTGATGTTTTATTTATTAATGCAGCATTTTATTTTGCCAGTGTTTTATTCAATTTTAACATCTACATTTGTAAAAGAATTTGGCTTTTAGCTTCCTACAATAATAATGATAATTGTTACCATAATTTTTACTAACCTTTATTAGGTTTAGAAATCAATGTTATACTCACTTCTTAGAAAGAATGTGAAAGTTCTCCTTTATTTTCTATATCCTGGAACAATTTATGGAGCATTAAGATTATCTGATCTTTGAAGATTTGTAGAATTCTCCTATGAAACCATCTGGGTCTGGTGTTTCTATGTGGAATAATTTGTTGATAACTTTCTCCACCTTTCTTTCACTCTGGGGAATGATCTGCTTAAGCTTCCTATATCAAATGGGGTCTGTTCCGGCAAATTAAATTTTCAATTAGAGTATCAGCCATTTCATAGTTTTCAAATGTATTTGCATAGAGTTTTGCAACACAGTCCACTTGTGATTTATTTTCCTTTTTACAATGGTTATTTCCCTCTAGTCTTTTCTTACTTTGGATATTTACACTTTGCCTTTTTTTCTTGATTAGGTTGGCTATTGGTATTTCGCTTTTCCTTTTAGTCCCAAAGAACTAACATTTTGATTCATTGATTAGTTCTACTCTTTTTAGTGTCTCCTACCACCTCAGTTTCTTCTTTTATATTTATTATTTCCTTCCCTGTGCTTTCATTTTAGTTACTTTGTAATTTTTCTAGATTTTTAAGCTGGAAATTAAATGTGTTTATTTTAATTATTGCATTATTGACTTAAATATTTAAAACCATAGATTTTCCTCAGATCACTACTTTAGTTGTTTAATATAGAGATGCGGTTGTTAATTTCCAGGTAGAAGAACCTCTTTAAATTAATTTCTACTTCATGGCACTTACTAAAGACTTTCCTTGTGACTACAATGGAGTGAATGCTTATGTTCCCCTAAAATTCATATGTTGAAATCCTAATGGTATTAGGAGGCAGGGTTTTGGGAGACTGATTAGATCATGAGGGCTCTGCCCTCATGAATGGGATTAGTCTCTTTATAAAAGAGACTCCAGAGGGCTAGCTAGTCTCTGCTACCGTGTGAAGACACAGCAAAAAGTTGCCATCTATGAACCAGGAAGTGGGTTCTCATCAGACCTTGCACCGTGATCTTGGACTTCTCAGCCTCCAAAACGTGAGAAATAAATTTCTATTGTTTATAAGCCACCCAGTCTATATTTTATTATAGCAGCCCAAATGGACTAAGACAGTAACACAACATGTGGTCCATTTTTCTGAACATTCTCTTTGTGCTTAAGAAGAGGGTATATTTTCTATACTATTGAGTCGAGGTTTGATATATGTCCATAGTATCCACCTTATTCTGGTAGATTAAAGCTTTATATCCTTCTTTATCATTTCCATTTGTCTGGAATAGTTCTGTTAATCTCTTTATTCTCAGCCTTTCTGAACCACTTTATTATAGGTGTGTCTCTTGTGTATCTCACAGAAATTGAGTTTTGTCATGTGAGTCAATTTGAAAATATTTTAATGGGGGGATTATGGAATTTATTAATAAACTTTATAAACTATAATAATATGATAAATATAATCTATTAATACAAATGATGTCCCTGGTCTCAACTCATATTTTGTGTAAAATCATGTGTATTATATTTCTTTCTCAATATTATTTGTTTCCTGTGCTCCATTATATATTTCTTTTGATATTTAAGAAGATTAGTATTTTTGCTCTAGTATTTACCTTTTTACCAATACCTATTACAATGCCCTTAGTCTATTTACTCTGCTACCTATTATTTTGTTTGCCTTAAATGATGTCCTTCATTCCCACCTATTATCTATGCAAAAATGTATTATTTCAGTTTTGTCAGGACATTTAACAGTTGTACTATTTTTCTACCCTGTCCCCATCCCTGTTTTAATTACAGATTTACATTGAAATTTATTCAATTCTCACTCTCAGTCCATTCGCCAAAATCTCCCAGGTCCTGGTCATGCCTTGGCTGAGTGATGTTCACCCTCTAGTCAGTCCCTCAGAGAGGAATAATGACTACAGTGTTCTCTGTGGTCTTGCACATAGAAAACTGCTTCTCACAGTTAGATATGTGGAGCTTAGCCTACTAGACAGAGCATATCCCACACTTCCTTTAGTTTCTTGAAAATGTAACTGCATTGGTCTCTTATTTTATATGAGAAGTCTCATTTTCTTTCCTAGGTAAGTGATTTGGCCTTTTTGCCTGGAGAGCTAGCAAATTTTTTCTCCTTACCTTTCAAATCTAGTATTTTCATAATATATGCCCTGAACTTCACTGTTCCAGGTTTATTTTCCCAGGTACACTGTGGGTCCTTTAAAGGTGCAGATTCAAGTCTTTAAATTTTAGAAATTTGTCTTAGCCTATGGCTTTACACACTAGTGATTTTCCATTGTAATGTTTTTCTTTTTCAGGCTCTTCTGAGGCTTTCTTCTATCAATTATTTTCTCTCCAATCTCTTTTGCTTCATTCCATATTTTATCTTCATTCTCTTGGCTTTTTTCATGACTTTCCTCAGTGGCTCACATTTTCAATCAAATATGTTGTCCCATGGGTAAATTGTAATTTAGCCTCTATTTTTAAGGTAATTTTGTCTTTTCCTTCTATTTCTTTACCAAGTTCACTCAATTCTTATTTCACATTTTTCCTGGGGCTATTTTTGGTCTATTTCTGTTCTAAACCCTAGAACTTCTGATTTTAGGTTTTTTGTTTCATATTTTCAGTGTTTGTTTTAGGATATTTAATTCAGTTTAGGTGTTATGATAAAGTTTTCTTCTGCTTCATATTTGATTCTGTTAATAGTCATCTGCCTAAATGTTTTGATTCTCATATTTTGTTTCCTTAGTTAGTGGCTTTGTATGAATGTCGTCTGCCATTTTCTGTTCTGTTTTAAATGTTTAAATATACAGTTGTACGTAGGCACGATTATGGCGTTTGGATAACTGACAATGTTTCCTAGTTCAAGAGCACCCTCTTCTGTTGGCATGGGAAACTGGAGTTTCTTGCGGTGATGACACCTTTTGCAGGGGAGGGGTTGGTGTGTCTTCTGCTTTTTGAGGTTCTCTTTGGTGGGACGCTCTTTCTCCCTTTTCCCCTTCACTAACTAGCTTCCTCTCCTCGTGCACTGCAGCCAGGTGGCCTCCTCTCCCCCGGAACTGACGGCCCTCTTCATGTTAGCTCATCCAGGTGCATAGCCAAGCCCTTCCCTTCAATTCACTAGATCCAGTGTGCTCAAGCTACTTGGTCCCAGAGTTGTTCCAGTTATTCTTCTCCCTTTCCATACAGTCTTCTACCTGATTCTTTGCTCCAGCATGTGCTCTGGAGTTGACTCTGCTGGACCTGGAAGTTTACTCTCCTATCTAGATGTACTTTGAAATGTGGAATATTCTTTCTCTCTTAGTTATATTGTGTGTTGGGCAGGGGGGAGAGAAAGAGAGAGAAAGAATATGAATCTGGAAGCCTTTATTGTCTCAGGAAATTGTTAAAATTGTTTTTAATATAAGAAAACTAAATTCTAGGCTTACCAATAAAGTCTTATTAGAGTCGGGTCCCCTGGTTTCCAGGTCAGTTCCACCACTAATGCCCCATGTGGCCTTGGACAAAGTCATTTTCTCTGTATGTCAGTTTTCTCTGTTAGAGGAAGAATAACTGTCAGTGCCTTTCCGTTAATACTCAATAAGCTTCAGACCATTCCTCTTGCCATTCTTGGCTCCCCTTATATGCACACAAATGAAATTAACTTGCATCTTATAACTTAGGCCTCAGCACAGTGAGGAAAACAAGCTCTGTGTTAACTGAGTCCTGAAAAATGTAAATAGATATAATATAAACTTGATTCCCAGGCTGATTTAAAGAGAACTGAGGCCTTGTAAGGGATGGCGCTCAGTCGGAAGCTGCCACGTGTCTGCGTTAGGTTTCTGTACAAGGTCAGAATGTTCCCTCTGAAACACACAGTCCTCATCCAGTCCAGGGAGAAGCCAACTTCCCTGACCTCCTGCCCTCTTCTCCATGCTCCTCTGGGCTCAGGACCCTGCCTCTAGACCACCTCCCACTCCATGAAATACCTCCACTTCTAGAGGAGACCATAATTTTAAATAAGCTGAAATAGGGAAGGAGCAGGGGAATTGTAAGGGTAAATGTGAAAATATACAAGGTCGCCGTAACCACTCTTGCTCAATAATGTGAATTTATGCAGTGTTCTCAGTTTTCATGTGGCTAAAATAATGATACATACTCCCTACTCACAGTGGCCGGAGAGACAGTATCACAGATGATTCATCCAGAAAGGCCCTCCAGAGGTCAGCCTGGCAGTGCCCTTGCCTTGCTTCTAAATGGCTCTTGCCCATTATAAACAGATGCAAGTATTGAGTGGGTAGGGAGATTTTCCTATTCTTAAAGCTGTCAAGGTCAGGAGATGAATCTGCCCCCTCAGTCACCTGCTCACGGGTTCCCACCACTTTGACATTCAGGAAGCCATGCAGAGATAGACTTTCTTTATCAGCATCCAATCTTCAGCACTATTCATTTCAAAACTGTAGCCACCTGTCAGTTGTAGGCTCACTATCTCTCTGCATCTGCATCCGGAATACTGGCTGCAGTGGTGACAACAATAGCAGATCAGCATAAAACCAACGACACACACATGCACATACACACATACAGGTAGAATCTCAGAGGAAAGAGGAAGATATGTTGAACTGGAAGATATGCTCGAGAAAAGACTGGAAAACCAGAGGTAGGAAAACATAGATTTGCATAACTCCCTGAGCATTCCAAAATATTGCAGAGTTTTCTCACTGACTTTCATGGTCTCCAACCCAGCTCCACCCCAGAGGTCAAGGAGGCTCTTTCCAATTCTGTCCAATTCTCCCTGGCCACTCTCTTTGCATGGGAAAACGGAACAACGTTCAAACACAATTCTGCCTTTTGATTCTCCTGCTTAAAATCTTGCACTGGCTTCCCACTTTTAAGCCCAGCTAAGCTAAGACCTGTAGATAAATGACTCCTTTACCAAGTGGACCGTGTCAAGTGTGATAAGAAGTTCAGGAAAAAACTCAGTGAAAGGGGAATTATCTTCCAGCTAGAGAGTTCCAGGAGACATCCACTGAGAAGGTGGTATCATACAGAGCCCCCAAGGGGGCATAGCGATATAAAGACCTTTGGGAACAATATTGTAGGAAACAGTGAGTAAGTTGGGCTGTAACGAAGCTTGCATATAGGGAGGTAGCATAAGATATTATCATTGGAGAAGTAGACTGGGGCTGTGTCAGGGGCATCAGGAATGTCAAACTTCTTGCAATGACGAACCGCTTGTTGGCCTCAGTTCTCTGATGCCTCTAGGTTTGGGATCCAGAGTAGTCATCATACATCACAAGCCTGGTAACATTTGATGTATTGAGATTGATAGCTTTTAGAAATGCTTGTTTTGAATTAGAAGATAAAAATAACAACAAAAAAAATACTCCACCTTTGGAAGTGGTATGCTTAATGTGTCTCATGTTAGCCTTGGAGTAAATTACACAGGTAGCTTCATGTGGCCCAAGATGTTTTCATGCCCTAAAGAAATATTGACTGGCTCAGATGAAGATGGGCATGGTAATTTCCACATGGAATTAGAATAGCAGGAAGGGCCTTGTGGAAAGAGGAATAATATAGGCATTGTACAACATTGTAGCCAGTCTGCAAATGGTCAGCTGGAAAAAGCACCTAACTCCATTCACAACCTCAGAGCTAGCTTGAACTCAAGTAAGTCACCTGGTACAACATAACCATCCACTCAAGTGCCAGGCAGAAAATAGCTGAAATGAGACTCAAATCCAAGTCAAACTGTGCAAACTTGGACAATCAGGACTTCTTCAAGTCTCTTTGTCCTTGTCTGTAAACTGGAGACACAAAGAGTAGCAACCTCTTAGGGTGACTTTGAAGGGTAAATGTGATAATATACACAGATCTTTTAGCACCATCTATAGCACATAAACAGGACTCGATAAATATTCAGTGGCTATTGTTGAGTGAGTAAATCAATAAATATAATTTGAAAAATGTTAATAATTCAATGATGAACTGTTGAATTATTAGTAATGAATAATTCAATAAATGTAATTAAAGGAAAAGGAGAACACACAAACGATACTATTCTGCATGGCTCATTATCACCATCAAGGGTAAAGATAGCTGTTTAGAGAGGAAAAAACAAAAGTGAGAACTGCAAATGCAATTAGACATCCCCAGCAGACACAGTTTGGTGGAAATGGAGAAAATAGCAGGATTCTCTGAAGTGGCTCGGGACTAGGAGGAAAGACTCTGACACTAACTGATGTGTAGTTTTAGGCAAGTCATGACACGTCTCCAATCCTCAGGTTTTTAAACTTTAAAATGGCCACATGGAACTGACTGGCTCCAAGTTCCTTTGGCTCTGGCTTTCTCTGAGCTTTTGAGATGGAAACAAGCAATGTGTAAAGACCCTTGAAACCCAGTGGTTCTCAAGGAAAAGTTTGCCTGCAGTCCCGCAGTTTGGGAGGGGGACTGAACTAGAGAACACAGATGGACATCCTTTCCAGACAGCTACTCATTGCTTCTAGAAGGATCGAGGTCACGTGTGCTTCAAGAAAGTCCAATACAGCAAAGATCTTCCATGGAGAGTAGAGACAAGCCCTGATGAGGACCTCCAAACTGCAACAACTTCACCCCTTCTCATCATTCCTTGAGTCAGACCACAGACAAGCGAAGACCTTGAAAATGCCTCTCTCTTCCTCTTCACCTCTGAGAGTTGCCCAAAAAGCAGTTTAACGCTTTTTCACAGACTTAGAAAATACAATCCTGTTCTTCTTCCCTGGGCTGAAGGAAGTCTCCGATTTTGGAGCTCTTATCTTCAAAACCATGCCAGGGACAGGCACTCATGATTCACAACGGAGCTCAATGGGAGTTAGACTCATAAATCAAGAGACTGTCTAAGACTAAATTGCAGGGAGCCTTAGGGTAGACGCAGGAGCTCTGTGTTTAAACAATCTGGCCTAACCCCCTCTAGCAGGCTCTCCTGCACCAGGGAATGGCAGGCAGGACTGCCTGTGTATAAGTTCTAACACTGTCCATGATTTCAATCTGCTTCTAGTGGGACTTTGGGAGACCATCCTCTCAAACTGGAGCCATTTCGATACAATTTCTCCTCCACCATCCAAAGACAAACAAGAGCCAGCTCTGACATTTGAGGAAATGTTCTTAAGTATGTCAAAAATCCACTGAAGGAAATTCCCTAAGTCCCCTGTGTCCCTCCAGGGCCTGCCATCCCTGCTGGGGGATCTTTCTGGCACCAGCTAGATGGATCCCCAGCACTTTGACTCATAATCCCTCCCCCAATACAAGACAGCAGTTCCCAGGGCCTGCATTTTCCAGGCATAAAGTTGACAAGAGCAATTGAGCCATATCAAGTCCAGCTTACATATGGGAACACATGAGGTGAGCCCGACCCTTGGCCTCTGCAAGGAGGAGTTCAGAAAGTTTCCTCACAGGACCATTCAGGGCTCCCTGACATCAATGCTCTTCTTAGTGTTTTTTTTTAAGTTTTGTTTTTAATTGACACATAATTGTACATATTTATGAGATACAATGTGATGTTTCAATACATGTATGCATTGTGTAATGATCAAGTCAGGATAATTAGCATATTCATTAGCTTAAACATTTATCGAAGCTTCAGAATACAAAATCAACAAACAAAAATCCATAGCATTTCTATACACCAACAGCAAACTATCTGAAAAGGAAATCAAGAAAACAATCCTATTTATAATAACTACCAAAAGAACAAAATATCTAGGAATAAATTTAACCAAGGAAGGGAAAGATCTCTGCAATGAAAACTGTAAAACATTGGTGAAAGAAATTGAAGAGGACACAAATAAATGGAAAGACAGCCCATGTTCATGAATTGGAAGAATTAATATTATTAAAATGTCTGTACTACCGAAAGCACTCTACAGATTCAGTGCAAGCCCTATCAAAATACCAATGATATTCTTCACAGAAATAAAAAAGGCAATCCTAAAATTCATATGGAACCACAAAAGACCCGGAATAGCCAAAGCAATCTTGAGCAAAGAGAACCTAGTTGGAGGCATCACACTACTTCAAAATCTACTAAAAAGTTACAGTAACCAAAACAGCATTGCACTGGCGTAAAAACAGACACAAAGATCAATGGAATGGAATAGAAAACCCAGAAATAAATTCATATATTTACAGCAAACTGATTTTCAACAAAAGGCATGAAGAACACACATTGGAGAAAGAACAGTCTCTTCAATGTATGTGCTGGAAAAACTGGATATTCACATGCAAAAGAAGGAAACTAGACCCCTGTCTCTCACCATATACAAAAGTCAACTCAAAATGGATTAAAGACTTAAATGATACTCTTTTTAAAACTGCTCAGCAGATGCTGGCCACTCTGATTAGTCAGGTGGATTCTCAGATCTCTGGACTCAAGGGTTCATATCTCATTTATACTTCCTGGAAAGTGTTAGGAGCTAATTTTAAATAGGCAACCAGTGGGGAAAGAGATGTCAAGGGCAGTGTGGCCTCAGTCTCCTAGCCTGGCCCTCAAGGGGTGCCCAACTCTAGAGCATCATTGCAGAAAATTATGCTTTGGGGGTTTTGTTTCTTTTTAGCCTCTAGCCTTTCTACAGTGATTGGTGCAGCCTTCTCTGGAAGACCAATTCTTGCTGGCAAGGCTTTTGAGGAATCCTCTCTTCCCATGGAGGCGCTGGCCCTAATGTCTCACTTCTTCCCAGCTCCACAGTGACTTAACAATCAATCTCCCCTTAAATTGAAAACTGTTGTCATCTCTGAACTGAGAAGGAATCAAGGTTTATGGAGCTTGGTCTGCTCAGAAGGAATGAGAATGAAATGGCAGCCTTCAAGGGCTGAATTCAGAGCTGTCATGAAATCCAAAGATCAAACAGTCTGCATGGCATTTGGGTGTACAACCAAGGAGGGGAAGTTAAAGATAGAAGATTTGGAATCAATGCAATGAATACAGTTATAAAGCTTGAAAAAGGGACAGACATTTTAGACACATGGCTATTTGGTCTCCTCAAGAAGTCTATGAAATAAGGATTAGAACATATCAGGAAACAGGTTGAAAGGGGTTCTGAAGTTTGCCCAAGGTCGCACCAAATGAGACAGGTCAGAGACAGGATCTGACCCCAGGACAGCATGTCCCAAAGCCCATACTCTTCTTGTGACACTAAGGTAACTGCCTCCCAGGAAAACCAAAGAGAGGAGACGAGTTCTCAGGCCCTTGAAGCATTCAGAGGGTACATGGTGCATAATGTAAAGGAAAGTTCCAGATTGGATAAAAGATGGATCAGTGGTTCTCAACCAGGGATGGTTTTGCACCCCACATGGTGGCATGTTCAATTGTCATGAATTGAGGCTTGATGCTGGTATCCAGTGGGTAGAGCCAGGGATGTTGCTAAACACCGTTACAATGCACAGGAGAGCTCTTCACAATAAAGAACATCTGGCCCACAATGTCAGCAGTACTGAGTTGAGAAACCCTGGGTGAGATGATCTTAGGATCTCTTCAAACTCCAGAACTAAATTAGGAGCCTTAATTTTTCCTTCTAGCTGCATAGATGGGATTCAGTTCAGTTGTCCAGTGTTTTTCAAGGGAGGTCTAGGGAGGGGACAGAAATGTCAAACTCATGTCACTAGGAACCTTTTAAAACCCTTAGTCCCTGGCATGCCAAAGGTCTCAAAAAATGACATAAATTTTTTCTCTACTTCCTGAAGACTTGACATTAAGTGCTCTCAAGATGAATCTGCTGCCCTGAGAAACTGAGCTGGCTGGAGATTCACAGGGGATGAGTGGGCAGAAAGGGGATTCCAGAGAACTCAAAAGAAGAGGGTGAAAATGGGTGGAATCTGTCAATTTGGTGAAAATTATTTCAATGGAATGTTCAATTGGTATAAAACTCATTCCCTGAAAAGTCGATTTGCTGAAAGCTAATTCCCAGGAAGCCAGTTCTTAGGAAGATCAACTTTGCCAAATGACCAATTCACTAAATTTACTAAATTCATATGTTGTAATCTGTTAATAAAAATATTTATTTGATATAATATAAAAATATTTATCCACTTGATTTTCTGCATGTAATAAAAATATCTTTGGCATATTCTAGTTTTTAACTGGGAATTTTCTTCTAACTAATTCTGATTTCTTTTGGATGCTTTTGAATCTAAAATTGAATTTTAAATTATATTTTGAATTAATGTCATCTACAACACTGCTTTATTTTGAGTGTTTTTTAAAGTTAATTTATTTTAGTTTTTATTTAAAGTTAATTGAAAATTTGCTTTGCAGAAAGATTCAAGAGAAAAGGGTACAACCGAAGCAGGATAGAGTTTGAGGATGTCCAGTAGAGATTTCCCACAGATTCATGGTCCACCATAGTCAAGGAGGAATCAACTTGGAAACAGCAGGAGCAACCAATCAAAATTTAAAATGTGGCTACAAATGGCTAGAAATAATAAACCAAGGTAGCTTTACTATTTGAGAAATTGGTAACAGATGCTAAAGATGCAAGGAGATGGGCCAAAAAGAAAAAAAAAAAAAAGGCACCCAAAATTGACATCTAAAAAAGGATTTTTTGTTGCTCAGTCGATTTACCAAGAAAGAATAATTTCTCCTTTGTTGCAAAATATGAATTATTTCTGAAAATGTCTACAAAGTCAGTAAATCTCAATAGCTTCTCATCAAATGTTATGTATCAACATTTTGTGGGTAATGATGTTTTCTTCTTAGCCACTTCTGTTTTCTATTGTGTCTAAAAGCCATTTTTCACTTTTTTAAACATTAAGCCCTTTTTAGTAGTGTTTGCCAATTCCTCAGACAGCATATCTGTTTTAATTATGTATTCCTGGCAATTCAACATTTCAATTTAATTTTATATTTATATGCAAAAGCATTGGAAATATGTCAGAATTTTAAATTAAATTTAAATTTAAACTAATTATTCAATATAAAGAAAATCAAAAGTTTACATTTAAATCTGAAAACAAAGTAAATTTTAAATTAGATTAAATTAAAATTTGTATTTCAAAACACACAAAGGAAATCAGAAGTAGCCATCAGCTTAAACAGTTCCTCATTCGTATTAACATAAACTGAAAAATTACCATGTGAAATGCTGAAATTTTGTAACTAATGATAAAATGTTTTTTGATGTCACATTATTAGTAACAAAAATGAAACGTTCCTGTTAAATGTGTTAAAAGATTCCTAGCAAAGCAGCTGAACACTCTAGTCAAATTTTACAAAAGATCCGATTTGGTAAAGTCGGCACATCAGCAAATAGGTAAATTGATCATTTGGTAAATCAGCTTCCTAATAATTGCTTTTCGGGGAATTGACTCAGTCCCAGGATTATTAGACTCTGGAAAAAAAGAGAAAGTTTCAGAGTGAGGGCGTGAGGCAAGCTGCTGCTTTTCCTGTAACATCCCTCTTGAGGCTGTAGTCTCTACAGTTTGCCCTCCAGGCAGAGGCAAGAGAACTGAGTCAACCAGATAATCAGCATCTCTCAGGTTCACTGCCTCATGTGAACTGTATGCTGGGTGCCTGTGTGCAGATACAGGGATACAAGACAGGTTTCTAACTTCAAGATAACTTCCTAGTGAAGGAAATCAAATGCCTCAATTCATCAAACCTCTAAGCTTCACTGGTGAAATCTATCCTTGTGTATGTGTGTGTGTCTGTGTGTGCACATATGTGTGTGTGTGTGTGCGTGTGTGTGTGTATGGTAGCAAGTGATCCATACCGACTACAAATTCCAGAGAAGCTCAATTCAGCTGCATACAGACCCCAATGTCTACGCACTCATGCCATTCCATCTCCTGATGACCGAAGCAGTTCAGATCTCATTCCCCCTCTAGGATGATCGTATTAGCATTTTACTCAACTGGAGACAGCGTGAAATATCTACCAACCGGTAAACTTCTGTTGGTGTCTAATTTGACACATCCATATTCGTTGATGAATCAGTTCAACCAGGAAAGGAAATTGTTCTAGATTCAGAAAGACCTGAGCTGCAACAGGTCTGGAGGCCAGAGCACAGGAACAGCTTGCTCCTGCTCAGCTGATGTGACATGCTGCTCCCCAGCTCCACAAAGGAGAGGGGCAGAAGGAGACAGCCATATTCTGTGCCCTCAGAGGTATATGCTGCGCCTGGCCCTTTACAAATGTTATCTCCTGTACTCTCCCACAACTCTGTGAGTAGACAACTCACAAATCTGTATCCCCAGTCCAGACTCTCCTACATCTCCTCCTTTCCAATACAGTTTTAGCTCATTTCCAATACCTTAAACTGGGTAATTTATAAATAAAAGAAGTTTATTTCTTATAGTTACGGAGGCTGAAAAGTCCAAGGTTGAGGGGCTGCATCTAGTGAGAGCCTTCTTGCTAGTGGGGACTCTGCAGAGTCCTGAGGTGACACAGGGTGTCACATGGCAAAGGGACTGAGCTGCTAGCTGAGGTCTCTCTTCCTATTCTTATAAAGCCACCAGTCCCACTCCATGACAACCTATTAATTCATTAATCTGGATTAATCCATTCATGAGGGCAGAGGCTTTATAACCTAATCACTTCTTAAATGCCTCGTTTTTCAATGTCTGCCACATTAGGGATTAGATTTCAATATTCAATAGTCAATATTCAAATTATAGCAAATGTCCAGTTGGCAAATGTGTGTTTGTTTCTCTGCAATGTCTCTTTCCAAAGGCGGTCCTCTCTGACCTCCCAGTTACAGACCGCTGCACATTCTTCATGTGATGTTTGATTTAGTACATAGTAGATCATACAGATCATAAGGCCATAGATATTTTCTGTTTCTACTTGCTACTATATCTCAAGCAACTAGCACCCAATACATAAAGAGAGAGCTAACAATTGCTATTTGTCAAATGGAAAAATTCAATGAACAACTGAACTTTCTATGGTAAGTTTTATGATTTTCATTCTAAAGTTGATAAAACCGAGACAAAGAGAGATTTAAATAACTAGTCCAAGAACATACAGGTAGTAGGTGCTAGACCCAGGATTTAAATCCCAGCCACTCAGGATGTTCCATTGAGCCATGTTGACATTAATTGAGCACCTACTGTGTCCTGGGCACTATACTGATCACTTCTTAACATTTGACCCATTTAGTTCTCTCAACAGTCTTATGAAAGAGTTACTGTCATTCACAGTTTAGAGATGAGAAAACAGAGGCTCAGAGAAGGACTAAAAACAGCTAGAAAGTGCTAGAAAAGGATTTGGAGCCCAATTTGTCTCACTCCAATTTTCTTTTCCTTCCAACCACTCTACTATATCATATTGTTAATAATAATGACATCATTACTACATAGCACATGTCTATACAGTCTACAAATTATTCTATAACTTACCACCCCACCCCACCCCCACCAACAGCCCTGTTAGACAGGAAGAGTCACCTCTTTTGTTTTTTCACCAGTGGGAAAGCTGAGCTTCTGAGAGATTAAATGACTTGTTCGAATTCACAGGGCTGGTCAGTGGCAGATGTCAGAGATTAGCTACCCCGTGCTGTCCAACATGTCAGCCATTTGCTACAGATTGAAATTTAAATTTATTAAAATTAAATAAAATGTAAAAGTCAATTCACTGGACTCAATAGCTGCATTTCAGGTGCTCAATAGCCACTCGTGGCTAGTGGAGAGCACTATTGGAGGACGCAAATATAAGACATTTCTATCACTGTAAAAAGTGCTATAGGCCAGCCCCGAATCCTTGCCTCTGCACAGCAGTCACAAAAGCATCACCTGGAAGCTTATCAGAAATGAATAATCTTGGAACCCACTCCAGACCTAGGGACTCACACCCTGCACTTTAGCAAGATCCCTGGGAGATCTGTGTGCATGTTAAAGCACTGACTTAACCACTCCATCTTCATTTTGCAGATGAGAAACTGAAATCCCAAGAGATGAACTAACATCTAAAGTCAGATACAAGTCAGCTAAAGTCAGATACAAGGCTGGGAGTGGAGCTGGGACCAGAGGTCAGGACTCGAGCCTCTGCTGCTCTGCCTGTGAGCAGGCACCAGGCCAGAGGTACCTTGGTGGCGCCTGGCAATGGAAGGGGGGAGGGTGCTGATGGCTCCCTCCCTGCAGCAGCAGATAAGAAGACAGCAGTGCTGCCCAGAGAGGAGGGATGATGCTGGTGTCTGGCAGATCCAAGAGGCCTGGGAAGGGAGGGAAACTGGCTTTGGACCCCAGCCCAAGCTGAGAAGCGACGACAGAGAGCTGCCAGGCTGAAGAGGGGGGTAGGGTGCTCCTGAAAAGCCAGGACTGTATCCAAAAGAATGTTGATTACTCAGTGCTGTCTGCTGCAGTGAGAGCATGGGGAGCCTCCCTCCCCAGGCAGGAGCTGACCCCCACTCTGGAGCTGCTTCCCTAGTCTGCCAAATAGGTTTTTCTCCTGGTTCTCCTCATCACCAGGCAGGGATCCTAGGGATCTATTCCTCTTCCCTTCACCCAAGCCCTTTAGCCTCTTCGGTAGACCTGGTCACCTGGCTAGTCACAGCCAGCCAGACTCAAATGCACATGTAAAAGCAAGAAGTGATCACAGAAGCTGTGCTTTGAGCCTCTGTACACTGTGTCCAAGCTCACTGCAGCCTCCCTAGATGCTCCAGACTAAAATTTACTCTAAAACTAGCTTGTTGTGTGACTCTAGAACAATGCTGTCCAAAAGAACTTTCTGCCATGATAAAAATGTTCTATATCTGCACTGCCCCGTATGGTGGCCACTAGCCACATGTAGCTATTGAGCACTTGAAATGTGGCTAGTGCGACTGAGGAGATGAACTTCTAATTTTAGTTCATTTCAATGTAAATAGCCACATGTGGCTAGTGGCTATCACAGTGGATGACACGGCTCTGGACAAGTCTTTTCTCCTTCTGGGGCCTCAGCCTCTCCAACTACAAAAGGAAAGAGCTAGACCAATGTGAACAAACCTGAAGGACATCAAAGGTAGCAGGGCTCTGTGGTTTTCCTTCAGCCCATGTCACTTTGTGGGCAGAATCCAACTGCTCCTCTGTCCGGGGCTGCTAGTGACCCTTCTTACCAGTGATGGGGAAGAAGAAGCCTTCAGCCAAATAAGGACCAAATTGTCTTCACTTTAATCCTTTCAACTTAGTCAATATAAAAAGAAGGAAACAATATGCCCTTACCATGTATCAGGATCAAAAGTGTTCAACCCACTTGGCTACTGACACAGTATTTTAACATATGTAGTGGTGTTAAAACACTGCCAGGAATTCTTGACAGTCCTCTATTGAGAGGTGAGGCCCATGTCCCCTCCCCTTCAATATGAGCAGGCTTGTGTTATTTGACTAATGGTGCACGGCAAAATGAGGCTAGGTGATGACTGAGGCTGAGTTATGAAGGACCTTGTAGCTCCACCTTCTTCACCGGGACACTTCCGCTTGGAGCACTGGGTATCCATGTAAGAATGCGCAGGGTGCTGCAACCATGACACCAAAGAGGCCACAAGGAGATGCTCCAGATGACGTCATCCTAACCAAGGCACTAGATATGTGAGTGAATAAGTCACCTTGGAAGTGAACGCATCAGCCCCACCTATTCCAAATTCCTACCATTAGAGTCATCTCAGCTGAGGTCCAAGACATCATGGAGCAGAGAAGAACCATCCCACTCTGCCCACTCTGAATTTCTGATCCTCAGAAATTGTCATTCTACCGCCATGTTTCTGGTTGGTTTACTTTGAAACAAGAAATAACAGACAGAATGGGAACCATGCCATGTAATGGGTGGGTTCTCAAGAGGAGGGTCTCTGCCACAGACCCAGCAAAAGGCACCAGTCTTAGAGCTGGGATGCTCAGGTTTGCACTCCAGCTCTGCTTCTGGGTGTCTCTCTGCATTTGGACAGGTGCATAACCTCTTTACCTTCTTCTGCGAAATGAGATTCTTGTGGTGGTGCTTAAATGGGATAATGCTTGTGAAGCCCTTAGCAGAGTGCCTGGCATGGAAAGCCCTTCAGGGAGCAGATCACAATGAGAGGCAGTGACTGCACATGTCCTCGGCTCTACAGTTCTCCCTGCACAGCCATGGACACAGAGTGCTTATAAAAGTGTGTTTTGGTGAGATAACAGCTAAACAGTCTAAATTTTGGAGATTAGAAATTGTATAAATTTAAAGGTTAGAAAAGCATTTTAGCCAGTAGCTCTGCTCAGGAAGCAGCTATATGGTAGATAAATTGCCTCCATGGTCTGGGAGTTGAGATAGCTCACCTGTTGAGATGATAGTGATAATATTTTAATAAAAAAAAGAAGGGATGCTAGTCCAGAACATACTCTGCTTCAGATGATGCTTTCAAAGTCTGGAGTCCTAGCTGTGGTCCTATACCTTATTTGATTTCACAGTGGGCCACCTGGTCTAGGAGCTGTCTTCTGAGTATATCTTCTTCTTCCGATCTCTCTTCTGAACTGAGACCTTTAATAGAAATGACCCTCTACTTTTCTCCCATTACTAACCCTAGCATCTGTCATACCTCCCAAGCTGGAAGTTCTTGATGTTTGACATTAGTGATCTCTCTCCCTCACCCTTACACACACATACACATCTCATATTTCTCATCCCAGTTCAGACTTCATAGAATCCGAATAGAAATAATCAACTCCTTAGAATTAAAGTATTCTTTCTCTATTCAGTACTGGCCCCTTAGTTACTGTTTTTCTTATCACATTCCAGGTGGGAAAATGTCATGAGTGGCAGGTAAAGAGAGAGAGACAAAGAGAAAGAGGTGTTTTCCAGGACTGAGCACCAGCAGTGTGGCTGCTAAGCTGAACAAGGATGCAGCATCCACAGTTTTGCTGTCTGGAAGTTCTCCCTCTCTTCCAAAGGCTGAAGTCAGCAAGCTCCAACAGCAAGGAAGAGCCAATGGTTCAGAGAGGGAAGGAACTTTATCTCTGGAATTCCGTCTTCTCAGTGGTCCAGAAAACTCGGAAAGGGCAAGGCACTCTATTTATCTTCCCAACTGGGTCTCAGGTACCTGACACAACCTGGCAGCCCACATTCCTCCTCTGATTTCACTGTCACCAGGAGCTTGGCAACTCTAGGAGCCAGGGAGAAGCTCTGGGTGGGGCAAAGAAGGGAACTGGGAGGAGTGTGCTCCAGCTCTGGAGGAGGGAGGAGAGCAGACACGTGTCCTAGCAGCACCTGGAGGGGTGGAGGTGAGGAAAAGGGGCTATTACAATCAAGAATGCAGGCTGCAATTGGAGAAAGTCAGTCCTACCATTTTGCCAGTTCTGATCTCTCAAGATGGACACAATTTGAGGGTTAGAGCAAGAAAGAAGTGAAATAAGACTGAGGAAAGTACAAGGAGAACTAATCTGGCTTCATTCCCTTCCTGGCTTTGGACATGCCCTTCCCCTTATTTTTCTACTTAAGAGGAGATCTTGCAGAGTGGACAGAGCCTTCTGGACCCCATTAGCATTGGGTTTTGGCTCAGCGTCTCTTAAGTTAACTTCTCTTAATGTCTTCAAGCTTCACTTTCTCTATCTGTAAAATAAATTGTACAACCTCAGAGTTGTAGTGAATATTAAATAAGAAAATACAGATGAAGTACTCTGGCAAAGTGCTTGACCAGTCCAGCTTTCTCTAAACATTAGTTCCCTCTCCTTTCCCCTTTTCACCATCCACCTTCATGCACCAGAACAAGCTCTCAGCCAAACAATGGCCAGAGAAAAAGCTGCAGGCAGAGGACAAGTTGCTGCAACTATGGTTCAAGGCATGTCATCATCATGAAGTCAACTTTAACAGCTGATATTTATTTTGCACCTGTCCTTGAAGAGCTCTATCACTTTCAGTTGGATGAGCTTAGTCATCTTCATGAACAGCTGAGTGAGTTCAAGAGCAAAAACATTTTTTATATCCAGCTCAGGTTGGAGATCTGCAACCTGGGAAGTTAAATGCTTTGCCTAGTGCTGTTAAGGTAGAGCAGAGGCAGAAGGGAAGTCGCATCTCGTGGTTATCTTCAATAACTATCCAAATTCTCATAATGTTCTTCTGCCCCTCAGGAAAACTGGGCTGTACTCACTCTGTCTTATTCCCTCTGACCATCCTGCCTATGTGGATCCAGGATTCCACAGGCCTTACCCACAGTGTCCAGCTCCCAAAGCCCCACACAGCTGGTGAGTCATGAAGTCTTGGGGAGAATGTGCCCCAAAGCAAAAGCTCTCCAGGGATGCAATTTTCATCCACCCAAGAACCACTTCCCTCCAGCCTAAATATTAGGCAACGGCATGCATTTGGAATGCCCAAGCGTCTGTAAAAGATTATTACTAAGTAAGAGTGCATGATGATAATTAATTACCCTCCATTAAAGAGAAAGTCCCTGGAGCAAGAGCATCAAAGGCAATGTTTTACTGAGCTGGCAGTTTATTTGGCTCTGCAGCAAGATGACTCCTTAGCCTGCATCTTGGGTCTGTTTCTTTCTCTTGAATTCTGACTTGAGGAATATACATTTTTACTTTGGACAATTTCAATTTCTGCCTTCTCTCTATCCCCTTTCTAGTAGTTATTATTATTAAAACTTCCCACCGGGGCCACAGACCTATTTTATAGCACCCCTTTGATGGATTAATTCATGATTCTTCTCCTTCTTTCCTAAAGTCTAAATCAAAGAAAATGTGCTTACAATGGAGAACAAAATCTTTCAGCCAGCCAATGTGGGGAAGACTGTGGAAAAGAGACAAAGACATGGTGGTATAGATCTCCTCCTCAACAAACCCACTGAAGGGAGAGGAGCGGTCAGAGCAGGAAGGTGTGTGGTAGTTCCAGAGATCGGAGCCAGATTTCTTCCAAATCTTGTTCTCCGTCAGAGTCTATGAGATACACATTCATGTCTCTTAGAAATAAACACTCACTTCCTGACTTTTTGGGAAATGTGTTCTCCTGTCCTGTAGATTTTAACCAGCAGACCTGTGACCAATGGGATAGGTCTCTGCCTACTGAGCAAAGTTGACAACAGAGAGGAAATCCTCAGAATCTCATTGTGACTAAACTGTGAAGGAATCTTGGAATATCCGTGTATAGTGAAAAGGGTTCAGAGGCTGTGGAATCAGGGAGCCGAGAAGGCTATGCAGTTCTTGGCCTTGCAGCTAGAAGGCTCTCCAGCAGTTTTTTGGTTTTTTTATCTGTAAGAAAAGGCAAAGAAAGAATTCTAACTTACTTGGGTTCTTGGGAAGTTGGAAGGAGATCATTGAGCTAGCTCAGCTCCTGGACCTGGTGCCTTCCAATATGTTAGAAAATCACCATCTTGCAAAGATGGGCAAAGGGCCATGAGATAGGCCAGGTACCACCACAGCCAAGCCCCAAAAGACTGGACCTCTGTAGGATGTGTCGATGCAATTGGATCTGTGTTTTGTGGATGGGGCAGTTGGAGGCTGTTAGACTGGCATCAGTAAGAGCAGTCTGGACATATAGGAAGGAAATGCTTTCCAATTAACAAGCTGGAAACATCCAGTATTGGTTAATGCTCAGGGATCCCACAAAAGGACCTTGCAAAACATTGTGGGAGCTTTGCAAGACTAGATAGAGACAGGCCTCCATCAGCCTATCCTGGAGAAACACTGGTGTGCTGGAAGACTGTCCCTGGAAAAAACCAGCCCAACACCATCCTAGCAATCATAATTATTTCTAGTGGTTGGCATGGGCAAAGTCCTAATCTCAGTGTCCTAACACGACAAAAGTTTAATTCTCATTCACTCAAAATCCAATGGTAGGGGTTCTCCTCTAATTCAGGGGTGCAGTTGTCCCTACATCTTGGCATGTGCCTGTCATGGCTGTCCCAGCAGAGTAAGGAGAGATGGACATGGCACAATGGCCCTTCACTGCCTTGGCCCAACAGTGGCACGGGTCCTCCAGCTGCAAAGGCCTGAACAGTAAGTGAGCACTAACTGTCTCTCCCAGTGCTGGGAACTCAATGCATGGGCATTCCGGCATCCCACCACGCTGACAGCCAGGAAGCTCTGATCTCCTCCGTTTACACTTTAATGCCTTAACTGGGGGTGCTAAGGGAGGCTTTTCGACAAAATCCTCAACCACAGGGGCCCAGGGGTTCCTGGGAACCATTTCCTACTTTGGTGACCACTCATATTTTCTCCTTTTTTTCTGATAGTGACTTTCAGAGGGGATTACCAAGGCAATTTCCATGGTATCTTTGTAGCTGGTTTTCTCCTCAGCAATGCAGCCGAGAGTCCAATATCACAGAAAGCCTGGCACCTCTCTCCATCTCACTATCTCTCCGGAGAGCGCGGCCCTCCTCCCTCTCTGGAATGCATGGAGGCCGCCAGTTACCACGCAAGTTCTCCTGCCAGCTCCAGCGCTGTCTGCCAGGAGCAGGGGCTACTCCCAACAGGTTGACAACCTCAGAGGCCTTCATCACTCATGAGAGGGGCCGCTGCCTGCAGGTGAAAGTCCAATTCCTCTTGGCCAGCCTTTGACTGTGAAAGACAGAGATTAAAGCTATCCTGAGGCTTTTAGGGGAAGGAAACGTGCAGTTTGAAGTCCTAGGAGCTAAAGCTGTAGGCCTATATTTCAGCCTGTGGCTTGGACAAGTTTTTTCCATGAGCGTGAGGCTGCAGAAATTCTGAATTGTCCAGTCCCTGGCTGCAGGCCAGGCCACACTTCCTGTTACCTTCCCTGTGCACCATCCCCAGCTCCCTGACTGCCCTTCCATCGCTTGGGCCTCCCAGAGCCCCAGCATTTTCCTGCAGCAAACACATTGAGAGTCTTGTAAAAATTGAATCCAAGAAGAAGAAAAGGAGAGACCAAGCTTATTAAACTCCCCTTCGGCTGGCTGCATGGATTCTTTTAAGTCCACTGTCGGATTTCTTTGAGGTCTCAGTACGTGCTGATTTGCATGGATGGTTTAGCTGCTAGGGAAAGGAGGTAAGGAAAGCTTTGCACTGGATAAATAAAAACCTCTTTGTTAATTAAGGAGCCACCGACAAGGCCATGGCCCATGTCAGGCAGCCTACACAGAAGGTTTGATTCTTCTGGAACTGAAAACAAGGAAATAGAGAAACTCCCCCCACCACACTGCATAATTTTGTTCCAGGGCTGCTAAGTTATTCCCTGCTACTGCCTCAGCTGTGAGCACCCTGTGAAACATGCTGTGGTTCAAATAAAACTCAAGCCCCCAAGCATATTTTTTTAAAAAGTGTTAGATTATCTAAAACAGTTAATCCTCTCCATTTTTTCTCTGAAAAAGAGCCTAAATTATTAATTTTTCATCCAGTTTTTTATGCTTTCTTCTCCTGTCCTGTCTAAAACAGCCTAATCTCACTGAGTGACAAAGCAATTCATTCAAGATGGCTTGAGAATATTGGTTGGAAAAGGAGTCCCCCATAACCCTGGACCCCACAAGGCTTTACCAATGGCTCCCTGGGTGACACCTAGTGCTGCTTTGCAAAAGCACTTTGCATGCCAAAGGTTATACCAATGACCAAGCACCTGCCATTCCCCACCTACCTTCCCTCCCCCTCCACACCTTTCTTCCTTGCTGCATCATCCCCACCTGGGCTTCCAAATCAGACAGGCTAGGGTCAGAGTTCCAAGTCTGCCCCTACCATGGATAGGTGGCATGACCTGTGTGAGACTCAGTTTTCTCATTTGTTCAATGTGAGGACACTGTTAAATATTAGGGGTTACATGTGATCATAGCAATGTGCCTAATACATTCTAGGTATTCAATCAATAACACATGGAACAATAGCATCAAGAAATCACATGGATATTATTAATACCACCTTCTACTCTTTCTTCACTTCCCTTGAGCAGAGCCAGCCTACCCCAAAGGGACCTTAGTCATTTTCAGGTAACCTAAATGGTAAACTGGACTCATTAAACTTTTTTAATAAACTTTTCTAAGAGGTGTGAATAGGACAGAAAGGAATACAACAGCCTGAGGTCACTCCAAGCTCAAATTAATGTGCTGCCATCTGAAGAATTTACACATCCCCTCCTCTTTCCATTTAGTGAGCACTTTTATGTGGCCAGGACTATGCTAGGCTCTTGACTTCCATAGTCTCATCTGGGTGTCACAACGGCTCTACTGTTTATAGGAGCCCTGTGTCCCTGGCTGCCATGCTGCTTAGTCTCACCTCTAAATTTGGCACTATCCTGCTATAAACCTTCTGGTAGCATCCCTAACTCCAAAACAGATCACTGAGCCTCTTAACATTGGGCAGACACCATGCTTTTTATAGCATCACAGAAGCCAATCATATGGATTTCTGGGCAACAGAGAGCTACCATATATGGTCCTTCCTAAGCTCCCTCCCATACGACTTTGCCTGATTTAGCCCCAAGATTGCCCCCTCTGGTTAGGAGGTGTCCTGAAAGGAGCCTGGCCTGAATATCAAAACTGTTTTCACAAAACCCATTCATTATTGCTTCCCCTTCCTATAGCTGGTAACTCCCGGGTTACTAGAAGCTAGCCCTGTAGCTCTCCTTTCCCGTATCTCACCTACATAGAGGGATGAGACAAACATGGAGGCAGCTGGAGATTTTCATGAGGCTGAGAACATGCAAGTTGAAAGTTTATGGATTTTGAGCAAGTACTGGAAAGCAGGTGCCAGAGTTCATATATGACTGATCTTTCTAGATAAGCTACATGCTCATTTTCTTAGAACTACAGAGGAATATGCTGAAGCCAAGATGCCAACCTGTCTGGTCTCCTGCTTTGGGCATTAGGATGTCTAACGCAACTACCACTGTGTAAGCCTAGATTACACAGCGCAAGATTCAGGTTTTCAATTTTTGTTTCCATTCTGACTTGTCCACCTTCAAATTGCTTTTAAGGGTGAGGTCTACTGGCTCCTGAGAACTTCTTTCTTAGAATTATCAAGTGAGGCAGAGAGGATTTAGGAGTCAGACCAACCTGGGGATTCAAATGTAGATTCAACTAGTCATGCATTACTTAATGACTGGTATACATTCTGAGAAATATGTCGTCAGGTGATTTTGTCGTGGTGTGAACATCATAGAGTTTACTTACACAGACCCAGGTGGTGTAGCCTACTGTATACCTAGGCTACGTGATATAGCCTATTGTTCCTAGGCTACAAACCTGTACAGCATGTTCCTGTACCGAATGCTATAAGCAACTGTAGCACAGCGGTAAATGTTTGTGTATCTAAACATAGAAAAGGTACAGTGAAAATATGATATTATAATCTTCTGGGACCACCGTGGTATAAGTGGTCTGTCATTGAGCAAACATCATTATATGGCACATGAATTCAGTTATTAGCGATTACTTGCCACTAATACTCACCTGTGCAGTTTCCACAACTAGGAAGTGGAGACAATAATGTCTTCTGTGCAAGGACATTGTGAGTGTTGAAAGCTTTTCTAAATGTGGCCTAACAGCGGAGAGTAGTAACAACTGCATTTATTTAGGGCCTGCTGTGTTCTACACTACTACGCAATTTTCTTCTTTGCCTTTTTAGTTGTCAAAACAACTCTCTGCAGTTTATCGTTCCCAATTTACTGATGGAGAAGTCAAGGTTCAGAGAGATTGTTTAACTTGCCCAATTCACAGTAAGTGGAAGATCTTGGATTTAAACTAAATCAATCTGACTTCAAAGTCTGTGCTCTTTCTCCAAATTTTTGGCCTCTCAGAGACTCTAAACATCCCATGCCCTTTCTTATGGGTGGTTTCCAACAAGGTTGTACCTTGGTCTGCAAGGGCCTCCGCAGCCGGCTCTGGCTCTCTCCTATCCTGTCTCTGACCCAGCTCCCTCTCAGAGGGCGTTTCTGGAACATTGCCCTCCTTGCTTCTCTTTAAATACACCAAGACCTCAGGCCTCTGCACTTGCAGTCTCTTCATGTCCTTCCCAATTGTAAGAGTCTATTAGTCCATCCCAATCTTCTTCAAAGATTGTGCTGCCTGCCATTCTTTTGTAATTTTACTTTTTTCTCCTTTCTTTGGATGGCTTTATATCAGTGTGTTTATCCTGGTCTAAAAGGTCTTGAGGAGCAGAGATTGTGATTAACAAGATTTGTTTGAGAGAATTTGGTATTTAAGGATATGATAATTATGATGACATTTCTTATCATCACTGTAGCCTCGGTGCCTAGGACAGTGCCTGGGACATAGTGTGCACTCAATAAATCATTGTGAGATGATTGAATTTGGAAGTTATTGGAACAAGAATGCACACTGCAAACACTCCCACGTTTTCTTTTGCTCTCCTCACTGTAATTTCTTCATATCTAAATTCATTTCCCTTTGAATTTAAGTTAATCATTTGAGGATAAACATAAGTAGTGCCAATATCTTGCCATTGACTAATGGTTCTGACTACATTTATTGCAGTAAAACACTGCCTTGTTAAAAACAAAAACAGTGGCTGTCCCACCAGCATGCACCCCTCCAGATGGGTTATGCCTTTGAATTTATGGTCCTGATGACGCTTTGGTTCCAAGAGAGGTTGTCTCCTATCTGGTGGCTGTACTCCAGCTTATGGATATTTTATTAAATGCTGCATCCGGTAAGTTCTTCAAAATGTCCAGCAAAAATTTCTTTCACTAAAGGTAAGGAAGTGAATAACAGCATTCAAATCTCAGAAGGATAATTACATGCAGAGAGGAGGCCAGCTGTTCTCTATCTTTTCCAAAGATACGACAAGAGGAAAAACTGCTGAAGTAGCAGCAGGCAAGATGAAAAAGATACAGGTAGAAAAGCATGCTTAAGGTAAAGGATTAGGAAGTAACAGGAGAAGAAAAGTTGAAGTATTTATTCCTCTGGAAAATTTGAAGTTGAATGAAGCCAAACATCAGTCAGGTTGATTTAGCCATAGGCCACTTTGGGTACAGAATGTAGATTAGAAAATGACCTAACTCTCCCAAAGGGGCTTTGGACACTGGAGGATTTCCATCAAAACATAAGAGTCATTTTGCACATGAAGATAAATTTTCTCTTTTTTCACTAATATGTTATACATTTCTCTTCAGGAAAAAGAGACAAGGATATGAGGGATTTGGACCTCTTAATCACTCAATGCTTGTGGCAATCTAGGATTCAAAAAAATCCTAGTTGGTTATACTCATAACCAATAACAAAAGAAACTCTTAAATGAAAAGACTTAGACTAAAATTTGCTAAAATTTAGGAAATTTGCAAATTTAGCAAATTTGCTAAAATCTGATTTTCCATATATTAAAGATCTTTTACAGCTATCTTCTAAAAGGGTAAATAGGATAGCAACCTAAATGTGCACTGCTCAATAAAGAAATGGGATTTTAGAGAAATAATCATTTTAGTCACATTTGTAGGAATGACAGAAAGACCCATCATGATGAAAGAAAACAAACCTTGGTCTCAGAGTCAAGAGACCCGTGTCTACTCCCAGCATTAGCAAGTAACTTCATTTTCCTGTGCTTCATTTTTTTTATATTAGACAAATTCCTTATCCTTTCCCAGTCTCTGTTTCTTTACCTATAATTGTAAAATCTGGAGGTTGTTATCTTCCTCTAAATGCAATAGAGGATTAAATAGGATAACGTAGTCTAAGCACTGTTATATAGTAAGTTTTCAATGTCAATTATTTTTTTTTCTAAGAAAGCAATTTAAAAAATCATTTTTCATCTTCTTTAACTGCAAGAAAATACTCAAGTCCTTAACATTTCTCCCCTCAGTGACTTATACAAAAGACAAAAGAAGTGGGCTTTCAATTTCAGCTTACCTTCAAACAAAGCCTAAGCTATTCAAACAGATTGTTCTAGCTTCCACCATGAGTAAGGGCCCTGCTTCTTGGCAGCAATGCTTGGGAGGACTGTGAAAACTCCTCAGAGAGGATAGCTATGCCTGCACACCAAGGGGATTGCCCGTCCTCCTCAAAAGTCCCCGTGTTCTTAGCGTGGCACAAATAAGCAGAGACATTGGACTTGGAGCAATGATGTGAAGGGATGACGGGTGGCTCTAGCCAGTGTGGATCATTTTCCGTGAGCAGAAGGGCCTCCCCAGAGTCCTGGTGTCTATAAGATCCTGGGACCCTGAAGTTTCGAGAACACCCAGATGTCAGCTTGAATTTACAAACAACCTGAAGGGATGAGGAATCAGAACTGTATTTATGTTGACTTACAGAAAATAAATGCAATATGTTTTGCAGACTGGAGTTCGTGGGCTAAGAGCCATACCTGTAATCAATAGCATCCTTAGCACATGGTCTATGCACAAAAGGCCTGAGAATTTCCTGAGATGACATGAAGAGGTGGAGTTATGTCTGGAAGTCTGAGAAGACTCTGGGGAAACAGAATTCTGAGAGATATCTGATCAGAGAAGAAATAAACAGTTCAGAACAAAGCACAGCGGGCATGGTGCATGAGGTAGGTCTCAGGCAAAATAACCTAGGCAGCAGGACCTGAGCTAGTCTCCATCCACTTCACCTCTTTCGATGCAGCCATGAGAGCCACAGAGCAGAGGCTTGTGAGAGTCTCCAGTGGAGCCTGGCACTTGATCTCTCAGCCCAGCCCTGGAAACAGGATCTTTCTCTCCCCCACAGTCCAGGACTTCTTATGGATCAGTGCAGTTAATAATACAATTCACAATAAGATGTCAAATGATGACAACACTTGAAAAAAAAATCAAAAAATGGATAAATAAATCTATCTGACAATGATATTTCATACATTAGAATATCAATAAGAAATAAATTTGGCTGCATTGGACTCCAGACCACTGTTTGTCAGTGTGGTCTGAAGATTCCCCTCCATTGGAATACCTTGGGGCATTTGTTAAAATGCAGACCCCTGGTTTCCAGCCTGGACCTACTGAATCAGAATCTCTGAGGCTGGGCCCCAGGAATCAAGACTTTAAACAAGCTTCCCAGGTAATTACTTGCCTGGACAGTGAACACTGTCTCTTTTTCAACCCTTAGCATTTTGGACATATCTCTATTTAGCACACATTTCACTGCATGATAATTGACTGCATATCTGTCTAATCCATGTGAGCTTTGTTATGGATAAAGATAGTGAGAAAGAGACTGTGCAGGAGAACTAGAGGGTCTTGACAAGGGTACATAACAGCACCAATAGTACCTCATAGGATGATTGTGAGAATTTAGTAAGTTTATTACATTATACAAAGTGCTTAACACAAATGTTAGCATTGTTCCATCTTTATTCCTTTATACTTCCCATGAATGTACTAGCATGAGAGTTCTTAAAGGCAGGGACTTTGTCTATTTTGCTCATTGTCGCCATCTTGGAACTTGGAATAAAGACTGGCCCACGACTGGTGCTCAGTCAATGTTTGTTGAGCGGTTGAATTCATAAATGAGTTATGGCCACAGTATTGGCTCTCTAAAGATGCTAGTTGCCAGAAAATGGCTTTGGAATAAGCAAGCAAATGACATAGAATTATCCGTGCATGATATATGCCTCTGTGTTTTGTCAATGCCAAAAAAAGTTTAAATAAATGTGCTTGCATATATTTATAAAGTGTGTAAGTATTTGTCAACACTCATAATGGTTGCTTTAATGGGTCACTCATCAGCTGTAACTACTCCTTTGGTATGAGTCAAAGCAAACCAAGAAATATGGACACATAGTTCACGCATAAGTTGAAATTAATGAGCCACAGAAGGTCAGAAAAAAAGCATTTGGAGTTTACTTGAGATTCAACGGGCCGGCTGGGAGAGGTCCAAAGGATACAAACTGCTCAGGTAAATGACTCTGAAATTCTGTTCCACCATATCCAGTTCCACAGTTTACCCAAGATCAACAGGATGGAGCAGGAGAGCTTTGGAGGCAAGGTAGGTGGCTGCCCCAGGAGCGGAAGAGGCCCGATTTCTTTTCTGTTTGAGTCCAAATGCTGTCATTTGTAGAAAAAGGAAGCTGGTGAGGAGAGGATACTGGATGCACTGAAAAACCCAATATACACATGTATATAAAGAAAGAAACTATGCCTAAATAAACTTGGACTGGAAATAACCCACATGGCAGGGAGAGGAAGGCTGAAGTCTCAGAACCGTGGAGAACCAGGAGGAAATGGAAATGGTTGTGGGAAGGCTCTGAGGCAGGAGCGAATGCCTCTGTAGAATGAATGGGATCATTCAGAGGCCCAGATTGCTCTGGTTGTTCCCCTCCTGTTCCATAAATGCACAACCACTAAGGACATCCAATGAAATCTAGGCGACGCCAAAAGCCTTGTTCAATTCAAACAGGCCAGTGAAAGAGTCGAACAACACAACGAAGAATCTCAGCTCAAGCAGTTATAATGAATTCAAGCAGGCAAGACCACCACATAGTGGACTGCAGTTTTCATTTTCTCATAAGTTTCCCAGGATCTGTAAGGTGGAGAGGGATGTTCAGGAGCTGCTTATCTCAGAGAACTCAAGGAAAGCCCAGCCAGGAAAACTCTTGCTCTAGAGTAGAGAGGTTTCGAATGGTAGGAGGCTTTATACATCAGCTTGAATCACCCCTTTTTTAATTTCTTTTTCTGCCTGATTTTATTTCTTCTCTAGAAAAACACTGAGAATGCTGATTTAATCAAGAAACCATCTATCCACTATTTTCAATTGCATGTGTGTACATGGTAGAGCCATTGGTCCACTGTGCTGGGCAGGATAAACCCTCTTTCTTTATCCCTTGCCTTCAAATTCTACTTCCCTCCACACTTCCCCCAAAACACCTTGAAGACCTATTATCTTCAGAGCTGTGTATCAACATGCAATAAAGACAGGATCATATCTAACCTGTGCAAGTTGTTGAGACAGGAGCACAAGAGTTGGCCTTGGGAATCTGGAGCAGAAGTATAGTAAACAGAGAAAGTGGAGTCTATGTTCACTTATGTATATAGGTAAAGTTTGGGCAGCCAAATCATTTCCTGAGCATCATTCTTTTTCAAGGTCCAATCTCCCATGGCAATCTATTCTAGAGGTATATGAAATACTGAGTGGATGAGTCACATTGTCTGGTGTATAAAGTGTCTGAGGTATCCTAAAGAAAGAGTGGGCTCTGTCCCGAATGATGTATAATGCACTCAAAAACCAAACAGTAGAGGACATATCAAAAAGACACAGGAGTCAACATGGAAAAGCTCCCAATGGCCAAAACTGTAACAAAATAGTTAATTATAGCATTGGATTAAAACACAAAGAATAAGATAAATATCTATAATTTCATACTTCTGTAAATCAATTACTGAATGAATAAATGAAGGAGAGGGGATACATCTTTCTAACAGAAAAATTCCAAATATTAGATGTTAAAGAAATCAGAGAAATAGAAAATTGCCATTAGAGCACCTCAGTCATGGTTGCTGCAGGCAAGATCCACAGATGAATGGCAACATAGTGGGGAAACTTTAAGGAGAACCAGCATATTTACATAGCCTCAAGGTATTGCCCAAAATATTTCTTAATTACTGTGGTGGTTTAGCATGTGTGCACAATTCTTTGATACTCCTCTCTGTAGGAGGAGGAATTTAATTCCCTTTCCCTTGAGAGTCCATTGGACTTAATGATTTATTTTTAAAAAATAGGTCATGGTAAGAGAAAAATAGCAACCTGACAGATACTCCCTTAACCAAGTTATCAAGATTAACATCACCAGTAATAATCATGTTGATATCATGTAGATGCTAATGTGATGTGATGAAGGGGACATTTCATCTCTGTGGCATTTTCCCCCAAAATCCAGAGCCCCTAATCATGAGAAAACACCAGACAGACCCAAACTAAGGGACATTTTACCAAAATACCTGACTAGTACTCTTCAATATGTCAGTCATGAAAACCAAAGAAAGATCAAGAAACTGTCACAGATTAGAACAGACTATGGAGACACGATGACTAAATGCAATGTGATATTCTGGACTGGATCATGGAAAAGATAAAGGACATTAGTTAAAAAAAAATGATGAAATTCAAATAAGTCTGTAGTTTAGTTAATATTGTTATGCCAATGTTGATTTCTTAGTTTTAACGACTGGACCACGGTTATGTACAATGTTAACACTGGAAAGCTGAGACAGGAGCATATAGGAATTCTCTGTGCTATCTTTGTCCATCTTCTGTAAATCTAAAATTATTTCAAAATAAAAAAGCCTAAGATAATGATAATAAATTACCATGCAAAAAAATATTCCTTTGTCCCCAGGAAGGGAATTCTAAAGCTTTGCTTCCCTATATAAAGGAAAAAATTAACCTGAAAAAATACGAAAGTGAAAATGTGAAACCCTAATTCACCAATCTAAGCCATCCACACTGAGCTTCATAAACTATATCATTTTGTAAAGAGGGACTTTGATTTTTTTATGTCTTAAAAAGACTGTAGAAGTCTGTCTGTAAGACAAAGGTATATGTGTATAGTTATAATACTTAACTTTCAATATTCAAATATTCATTTATTTATGATATGTGAAGATACAGAAGTAAACAAACCAATAAGATCTCTGCCCTTATGGATCTTAGGCTAACAAAAAAGATAGATGAAACACAAAAAATTATGAAAGCAAAGCCAGATGGGTAATGCATGAAAAGACAATTTAACAAAGCCTTGTGCATACATTATCTAACATTATTCCCTCTACACTCCTACAAAGTAGCAAAGCATCAGAAACCACACTTAAAAGATGAAGAAACCACAGTCTAGTGTTGATCAAGTGACTTGCTTAAACTCCCATAGCTGGTTTGTGGATGAGTAACACCTGGGCTTCTTAACTCTATAACCTTTCAAATTTCCACTATAACATGAAGATTTTAAATTTTTTTTCTTAAGATATAAATTTCATACAGTAAACTTCACCCTTTTAAAATGTGCTATTCTATGAGTTGTGATAAATGTGTGCAGACGTGAAAAACCACCACAGCCAAGATACAGAATAGTCAGATTTTTGTTCTGGCCAAGATGAGGTAGCAAGCAATGGTTTTACTTACTGTCTGATCTGAAATAACCAAAAAATACAGACAAATATATGAAACAACAGTTTTCAGGACCCTGGGCAGGAGACAAAAAAGACTAGTGATCCCTGAGAGATGGAAACTGATGAGGTGACCCCTATGATTACCCCAGCTACTGCTTTAGGGTCTGTGGGCCTTGGCACAGGGTAAGCACAGGCAGGGCCCAGTAGATTTTCTGGGTTGGAGAAATGGAGCTGAGAGCCCAGATAGACCAAGGTGGCTAGAGTTTCTAGATTAGAGTTCCAGAGAAGAGAGATCTGCACAGGGAGACAATCCAGGAAATCACCAGAGGGTCCCCTTCAAGTATCCTGCAGAGTAATGATCATTGCATGTGTGTGAGGAAACTAATCAAAGTCAGTTAAAGGATCACCTGAAAGAATTAGAAAGGACAGCATCTGAAATTTACACAGTGCTGGGAATACCGCCTGCTCCCATTAGCCAGACTGGAAACTTCATAATTCACAAGGTGGAGTACTAGAAGAGTCTTACCTCAGTAGTAAGGTATAATCAGCCCTAGAATAAATACTAATCTGATTCTAACGAATCTTAAAAGAAGAACTCAAAAGTATCAAACTGTTTACACATAATTTAATGGTGTAACAGAACAACATTCAAAAGTATTTATAAGATTGTAAAAATATACACACCCAACAAGATAAAATTCAAAATCTCTAGCATCCAATCAAAGAGTAGTGCATACATGCAAGAAACAGAAAAATATGGCTCATAGTGAGAGGAAAATATCGATCAATTGGCACCAGCCCAGAACTGACACAGATATTAGAGTTAGCAGAGAAGATTATAAAAAGAGTGATTATAATTTTATTCCATATGTTCAAAACTTAAGTGGAGACAGGGATGATAAACAGACCAAAGTAAAACTTGTAAATATCAAAAGCATAATATCTGAGATGAAAATAATATACTAGATGGAATAAATAGGAGATTGGATATCACAAAAGAAAAGATTAGTGAACTTGAAGGTGTAGTATTAAAAGCCATTTAAAATTAAACATACAGAGAAAAAAGAATTTTTAAAAAATGAAAAGAGCATCAGTGTGCTGTGGGATAAATTTAAGTGGCCTTTTATGTGGGTAATTGGAATGTGCAAAGGAGAGAAGGAAGACAGAAAAATATCTGAAAAAATAGTAGTTAAAATTGTCACAAATTTGATGAAAAATCTAAGCCCACATAGCCAAGAATCTCAACCAACATCAAGCACAAGAAACATAAAGAATACTATATACCAAGGCCCCCATAATCAAGTTGCTCAAAACAAGTGATAAAGAAGAAAATCTTTAACACATTGACTGCCACATTAGAAAAAATTTTTTTTGCCATAGGCCCACGGTGTTTTATTACAACAAAATGATCCTTTCTAATTTGTTATTTTTTATTGTTTTTTGTGCGTGAGTTAAATGCAGCACAATCCACATTTTTAGAATTAAATTGTCAATATTAATTGTAACAATAGGAACAACAACAAGTGAGATTTTCATGAACCAGCCACAGGTTTTTGCTTCCTGAGGCCCCAGGCTCATAACTAGCCTGAGTTAAATGCAACTCACATGGCAGTCAATGTGTTAAAAGCAGACAGAGAAAAAAGACGCTATATACAGGAGAATAAAGGATGATGACAGATTCGTTATCAAAAACAATGCAAATGATTAGGACAACATTTTTAAAGTATCAAAACAAAAATAAACCTAAAATTCTATACCTAGTAAAAATATCTTTCAAAAACAAAAGTGAAATAAAGATATTTTTAGGAAATTCAAATGCTAAAATAATTCAACAGAAGCAGACTGGCACTACACAAAATATGAAAGGAAGACCTCCAAGCAAAAGGAAAAGTAAACCAGATGGAAATATGCATCTATATAAAGAAACAAAAAGCATCAAAAATGGTAACTACATGAAAAAATATATACAATTTTTCTTATTATTTAACTATACATAAAAGATAATTGTTTAAATAAAAATCTAGCATGGGGCTTATAATATGTGTCAAGGTAAAATGTATGACAACAACAGCAAAAAACTGAAGGAAAAATTGCAATATACTATTATAAAGGTTTTACACTGAAGCAGGATTTGTCCACTTCAATATTACAGACATTTAGGGTAGAAGATTGTTTTGTAGAAGCTCTCCTGTGGTTTATATGCTGTTTAGAACCATGTCTGACCTCTACCTCCAATAGATGCCAATAATAACACCTAAGATGTGGCAAACAAAAATTTCTGCAGACATTACCAAATGTCTTTTGGAAGGCAAAACTGTCTATACTTGACAACTACCACTATAAGTGAACAGGAATTATTCATATGTCACTTAGTGGTAGATTGTGATAAATTAAAGATGTATATTATAAACTATAGAGCAACCACCAAAATAAAAGAGTAAAGAGTTATATCTATAAACCAATAAAAAAAGGTAAAATAGAATCATAAAAAAATTATTGTTAACCCCAAAAGAAGACTGAAAAAGAAGAATAAAATGGACAAAAAGAAAAAAAATGGTAATATTATACTTAATCTAACTATCACAATTACAACATTAAATGTAAATGATTGAAACATCCCAATTAAAGCCAAATATTATCAGATTGGATATAAAATCAAGACCAAATTATTTGCTGCCAATAAGAAACAGACTACCTATAAAGACACAAATAGATTAAAAGTAAAACTGGGAAGAGTTATGCCATGCTAACATTAGTTATAATGAAGCTGAAATGGTTATTTTAATATCTAAGAAAAAATATATTTCAGAGCAAAGAGTATGATCAGGGACAAAGAATACCATTTCATAATGATAAAAGAAGGATCAATTAATCTAGAGGCTATAATAATTCTAAAAAGTTATGTCCCTAATAAAAGTGTTTAAAAATATTATACATGAAGCAAAAACTGATAGAACAACAAGGAGAAATATACAAATTCACAATTATAGTTGGACATTTCAATAGCCCATTCTCAATAGTTAATAGGACAAGAATTCAGAAAGTCAGCAAGGATGTGGTGGATTTGAAAAACACTATCAAACAAGTTAACCTAAAAAATATTAATGACCTCAGATTATACTTTTAGACACTAGAAGAAAAGAGCAAATTAAGCCCAAAATTAGCAGAAGAAAGGAAATGGCAAAGAACAGAACAGAAATCAATGAAATACAAAGCATAAAATAATAGAAAAAAATTAAACCAGAAGTTATTTTTTTGAGAAATTCAATAAAATTCTGAACTTTTAGAAAAAAAGATGTACGTATGCAATTACCTATATCAAGGATATAGGTGACAAAGGGGACATTATTTCAGATCACAAGGATATTGAAAGGACAATAAGGGAATAGTATAAACAGATTTAATCCCATGATTTTGACAATTCAGATGAAATAGACAAATTCCTTGAAAGAAAAAAAAACTGTCAAAGCTTACTAAAGAAGAAATAGGTAACCTGAAGAGCTTTATATCTGTAAACGAAAATGTATTTATGATTAAAAATTTTCCACAAAGAAAATTACACACACAAACTGCTTCACTAGTGAAATCTACCAAACATTTAAGTAAGAAACAATACCAATTCAACTTAATCTGCTGCAAAAATTTGAAAAGAAGGAAATATTTTGCAATTCATTTCATGAGGCTTACATTACCCTAATATCAAAACCAGATTAAGATGTTACTTAATAGTGAAAGATTAAAGTTTTGCCCCTAAGATCAAAAACAAAATAAAATGTCTGCTCTCAATACTTCAACATTTTACTTTAGCCAGTGCACTAAGACAAGAAAAAGAGATTAAAAGCATCCAGATTGTATCTGTATTGTAGAAGAAAGTAAAAAAAAAAAACTGTCTGTATTGACAGACAATGTGATCATTTTTGTAAAAAATCCCCTAGAATCTACAAAAAATAAAAAGGTAGTACAACTAATAAGTGAGTATAGCAAGGCTATATGAAAAATTATATTCCTATAGACCAGCAACATATAATCAAAAATAAAATTAAGAGACAAAACCACTTACAATAGTATCAAAAATACAAAATACTTAGGAATAAATCTGATAAAATATGTGCAATACCTATACACTGAAAACTATAAAACATTGTTGAGAAAAATGAAAGAAAACCTAAATAAATAAAACTATGCACCTTGTTCATGAGTTGGAAGACCAAATACTCTTAAGATATTGCAATGGTTAATATTATGTCAACTTGACTGGGCTCTGAGGTGCTCAAATATTTGGTCAAACATTATTCTGGATGTGTCTGTGGGGATGTTTTTGGATGAGACTAACGTTTGAATTGGGAGACTGAATAAAGCAGATTGGCCTCCCTAATGTGGGTGGCCACCGCCCAGTCAACTGAAGGCCTGAATAGAACAAAAAGGCTGAGCTTCCCATGAGTAAGAGGGAACTCCTGCCTGACTCTTTGCGCTGGGACATTGGTCTTCTCCTCATTTCAAAATTTATGTAATTGACTCTTCTGGTTCTCAGGTCTCCAGATTTTGAACTTGGACTTGCCAACCTCCATAATCACACATGCCAATTCCTCATAATAAAACACACACACACACACACACACACACACACACACACACACACACACGCACACGTCCTATTGATTCTGTTTCTTTGGAGAACCCCAACTGAAACAAATTTCAATTCTCTCCCAAATTAGCTTGTAGATTCAATGCATTCGCAATCAAAATCCCAGCAGCTTTTTTTCTAGAAATTGGTAAAATTATTCTAAAATCCACATGGAAATGCAAAAAAAAAAAAAAAAGTTTTGTCTATTTTAGGAAAAAAAAAAGAAAAACAAACTTGGAGGTCTAACACCACCTGACTTCAAAACTTACAAAGTTATAATAATCAATATGATATGGTGTTGGCATAAAGTTAGACACATCAATCAATGAAACGTAAGAGAGAGTCTAGGAATAGACCCCACGCATATATGTACAAGTGGTTTATGACAAGGTACAAAGGCAATTTGGTAGGAAAAATAAAATCTTTCAATGAATGGTGTTGAAGCAAATGGATATCCCCATGCAAAAAAAAAAAAAAGAACTTTTATTCATATCTTATACCACATACAAAAATTAACTTAAGAAGAATCACAGATCTAAATGGAAATGATAAAACTTTTAGAAGAACATATACAAAAAAAACCTTTGTGGCCTTGGGTTACACAAAGATTTCTTAGATACAACACCAAAAGAATGATCCATAAAAGAAAAAAACTGATAAATTAGGTTTTACCAAAATTAAAAACCTCCACACTTTGAAAGACACCGTTAAGAGAAGGCAAATACATGCCATCGTCTGAGAGAAGATATCTTCACATCACATATCTGAAAAAGGAGCTATATATAGTCTATATAAGGAGCTCTAAAAACTCAGTGATAAGAAAGCAAATAAAAATTTTAAACAGGCAAAAGATGTGAAACACATTTCACCAAAGAAGATACACAAATGGCAAACGGGTGCATGAAAAGATGATCCAAATCAATACTCACTAGACATGCAAATTCGAACCACAAGGAGACACTCCTGCATGCCCACTGGAGTGGTTAATGTCGAGACTGACCACATGAAGTGTTGGCCAGGATATAGAGCAGCTGGGATCCTTGTACACTGCCCGTGGAAATGCAATGGCACAATCACTTTGGAAAGCAGATTGGCGGTTTCTTAAGAAATTAAACATATGATCCAGCCATTCCACTTTTAGATATTTAACAGAAATAAGTTAAAGCATATATCCATATATTCATACACAAATGTTCGTAGCAGCTTTATTTCTAGTAGCCAAAAACTGGAAACAATCCAAATGTCTGTCAGCAGATGACTAAACAAATCACATTCTAGCTACATAATGGACTACTACTCAGCCATATAAAGGAATAAACTATTGCTATACATCGTACCATGAATGAATCTCAAAAAGAAAATGCTATGTGCAAGAAGCCAGAGAACAACGAGTACATACTGTAAGATTCCATTTATATAAAATTCTAGAAAATGCAAACTTATCTGCAGTGACAGAAGGTGGCTCAGTGGCTGCCTGAGGGTGGGGTGGCCATGGGAGAAGGGGGGAGCGGCTCACAAAGGCAGACAAGGACACTTGGTTAGAGGTCCCTGAGGGTAAAGGATGTGTTGATCATTCTGTTTGTGGTGATGGTTCCATGGGTGCATACATGTGCCAAAACTTATCAATTTGTAACTTTAAACATGCTTAATTTAGTCTATGTCAATTACATTTCCATTTTAAAAAGAAGAAAAGAATATACAGAGCCATGCCAGTTTTCATAAAGCTAAGAAAGAGCAATTAGCAACACAAGGATTTATTATTCATATTCACGGTGAAATCTTTAGCACTAAAATGCACTTTTAGCATACGATGATGGCAAAATCTTCTGGAATCTCTCAGATGTTCTTCCTCCTATTTTAGATTGCATTTTTTGCAGACAGGGGTCATATCTGCTCTTCCATCAATATTTCCCTGACCCCTATGTGTCCCCGACCTGCCCACTGCAGGCAGCAATGCCCCAGCTCACCACCTGATGCCTGCCCCAACGTGAGGTATCCACAGTGAGATGAAACTATTGAAGGCGGGAGGAATCCCTTGGGCATTATGGATTATTCCAGAAGGATGAGGTTGCTCAGATGGGATGCCAACTGCTAGCTGCCCACTGTAAATTAGTAAGAGGATTAACGCCATCCTGGAAGTAAGACCCTAAGAATATACTAGAAAACAGCTGCAGGAACATGGACTATGACCTATCCATGATAAGAGGTCAACAAATTCGGGCCAGTACACCGTAGCAACTGGTGTTGCATAAACTTAGCACGACAGGGGCAGTGCTGACTCATGCTGATATTCTGACCCATAAAACATGCTAAGAATGTGGGCAGAGCTGTCTGCAGATTTAAACCCTGATGAACTGGAATATGAGAGGAATGAAGGGGCCCACACCCGCTTATGATCTGCAGCCAAGAAGCCTTCCTGAGTTACAGTGGCCACTGCATCTTTGAACTCTCGGCATGCATCATCCAGCCCACTGGTCAGACAACACCTCAGGCATTGTCTGGTGCCTGGTATTGTGGTCTAACGTGACAACTTGGCTCTTGCAGTGAAATGCAACTTTCATATTCCTTCATTCATGCAATAAATATCCATCAAGTACCTGCAATGGCAAAGCACTTTGTTGTCTATTGGAGTTACCAGGATGACTAAGACAAGGGCTACCCCCATGGAGGTGAAGTTGAGGAAGGACAGACAGACATTAAATAACTTGTTACATGGTGAGTGATCTGATGATAATTATGCAAGAGATAAACGTACGGTTGCCAACGAGAGCCTGTAACAGAGGAAGCCAAGGGATCTGAGGATTGGGAAAAACTTTCTGGAGAAAGGGACATCAGAGCTGAAATCTAAGGCATGAATAAGAGATGCCTGGGGAAATCAGAGGAGGGTGTGCCAGGCTCGGGGAGAGGATGGGGAGTAGGACTTGAGGAAATCAAAGGAAGCCAGCAGGGCTGGAGCAGAGAGGGAAGTGGGTGACATATGGCAGAAGCCAGAGGACAAGGGCCTTGTGGACTGTGTTAAGGATTGGAGGAGAATGGAAAGCCATTGAGGGGCTTGTATTTTACCATCTTTATTACTTGTAAACTCCCTAGAGCACAGGGATTACATCAAATTAACACAGAATAGCCTCGTCACCCAGAAAATTCCACCTGTAAATAGTAATCCTAAAACTTTGCTCAGGGTCCTCTAGGATGCCTAACTGGGGTTAACTACTTATAAATCTTTTCTAAATGCCTAATTCAACTTTGCAATTTTGTTCAGGCCAGTAGATAAAATTCCACCAAACCTTTTTTTTTTTTTTTTTTTTTTTTTTTTTGCTGCTTAAGTAGTTTGCAGTGCAACTCTGAGTCACCTACTGTCTAGAAATTAGAGTGAGCGAATCACAGAGCTGGAGAGGAGAGGAGAGACCACCGGGGCCCACACTTTGGAAGAGACTTGCCCAGGGCCACTCAGGGCAGAGAAAAGGGCCCAGGGCAGACCCAGGCACCTCAAGCCCCTATCCAAATTCTTGTGACTCTGGGATGGTCCTTAAAGGTTATGATCTGTTTTGCTTTTTACTTATCAGTCTACTAAAAGTCAAAGGTGAAAATCAAAGTTACTAGAGGGTTCAAGTTTGTTGGATTCTGGCTACTTCAGAATGTTTTTTCAGGTAGAAGAGCTGAAATGGAATTGGGAGCATTAAGGGAGTGGAAATTTCCTGGGCATGTGTAATGCCAAGCACTCATCACCCATTTGTTGTTCTCAATAGCTATGAGGTATTGTCTTATCTGTATTGTATTGATAATACTGTGAGGTCAGTATTATCAGCCCCGTTTCACAGATGAGGAAACTGAGCCTTGTAACTTGCTCAAGAGCACAAAGATAGTGAGTGATTATAAGAAAGAAATCAGGGGTTTAGATGCAGGTCAATATGGCTCAAAAGCCATGTTTTTGTTGGTATCTGGTGCAGGCCCCTGGGTTGACTAGATTGGGTCCCTACACGATGATGAAATTACCTTATCTTTTAGAGAACTTGCCTGCTTGCTAGAATTGCTCTAAAATGCAGGACTCAAAAGCTTGCTACATTCCCAGGAGACAGTGATCTCCAAAGGGCTTGTTGGGACCTTCCTCCCTAGGGGACAGGGCATTTAGTGCCTGGAATGAAAAAACCTACCATGGGTTAGGACCAAAGCTGACAAGACAAAGACACAACAAATCCCAAAACCACGCTGGGAAATTATCCCTGCTCTGCCCACAGGGCCACTAAAACTGAACCCTCTACCACAGGCCTCCTGTGCTCTAGAGCAATAAGATCTCAGTCTCTCTCTCCTTCTCTCTCTCTCTCTCCTTCTCTCTCTCTCCCCCCACTCCCCTAAGAAGCACAAATTATACTGCACAGCAGTACGCAGAACTTCGATGTTGTTTCTTGAGAAGAAAGAAGGAGAGATCAGACCTGTGTCTTTCCCAGAAAGAAAATGAATCACGAGTCCTCTGTTTACTTGGAAATCTCCGGTTTGCTATCCCCATCCAACTCCCCACCCTTTCCAAGAGAAAGGGTTCCAGTTAAGTAAGTGCTCCTTGGGTATCTCAGAAAGGAACAAAATGTCTGTTTTCTCCTTTATCCAGAGAATATTTCTCAACATTCACTCCATTCAAGCTTCAGGCAGATAACGCTCTTCCATCGCTGTGCACCTTCCCAGATGTTGAAGGCATCCCAGGGCCCACGCCTGCGGTATCTCATGTCAGAAATGGAACTTGGCTTTGGAACTAAGTTCTGAACTTGACCACCCTAGCAATCAAGGCTCATGTCCTTGGATTTCTCCCATTCCTTTCCACTTGGGGGCCACAAGGATTGACATAGAGGTAGCAGCTGAAAAGGGCAAAGACAGAAGTTTGAGCACAAAGCAATGGTTAGGGATGAAGCAAAGGCAAAAGAGAAGCATGTGCTGCCATGGAAAGAGCACTGGTTAGGGAGTAAATAATTGTGGATTTTACCTGTAGCTTTGGTACCTACTACCTGGAAAACAGTAGGTGAGACACTTTAGCCTCTGGACCTCAGATTTTTCTCCTGTGACGTGGGAGTGTCTGGCTTGACTTTTAAGGTAAATCTGATACAGATTGACTATCCCTTATCTGAAATGCCAGGGACCAGAGTACTTTCAATTTGGGATTTTTTTGTATATTCCCAAATATTACATAATGAGATATCTTGGGGATGTCTTTGTATACATCTTATACACATGGTCCGAAGATAATGATATACAATGTTTTTTATTATTTTGTGCATGAAACAAAGTTTGCATTATAGTACTTATGTGTGGAAAAAGTTTCAAATTTTGGAGCATTTTGATTTCAGATTTTTGGATTGGGGGTCCTCAGCGTGTAATAACTTTCTGCTATTTCTATTGTCCTGTGATCTGGAGAGATTGGAAGGAAGGAAAGAGAAAGGCAGAAGGAGGGAGAACACAGGGAAGAAAGTGGGTCTTCGGACTAGTGGAGAAACAGCACAGACACAGAACACCTGGAGAAGAGAGGCCAGAAGAGCATCCAAAGAAGAAAATATTTTGGAATCAGAGAAGTAGATTGTGTTGGTTGAACTTGCATATAGATAAGACCACAGCCAACCTCCAAGGAAGCCTAGTGCTGGCAAAAGAAGAGAAAGTAGAAAGAGAAGACAGGGCTGCTTTCCTGTCCTCCCACCTGCCCTAGGTCCCGGAACTCCCATCTCTCTGCAAGGCAGGCAGGGACTCCCAGCTAGATGTGGAGGAAACATCTGTCCAAGTCTCATGGCTCAGCAAGAAGACAAGCTTTCATCTATAAAGGTCAACTGCTATGCTTTGAATGAGGCATGATCCAGACTTGAGGCTTCTGAACCAGAGACTAGAAAGAGCTTGCCTTTAATGTAAATTTAGAATGATAAAGCAGGGTGGAGTGATGGATGGTGTGGGGACAGGGAGAGAGAGAATGCATATAAATAATCTCTGGAGGTAATAGTTGACTGTCTGTGGGAATGCTGAGACTCAAAGTTCAGAGGGCAGAAATGACGAGCAGACACAAATTCCCTGGAGTGGTCTCCCGATGGCCATGGGCTGCCCCATCAGTGACTCCTGCCTGCCCCAGGCCTCGCAGGCCTGGCCATGGCTTGCTGCTGGAGGAAGGCTTGGTAGGATTTATGAGATGAGCTAGTGGGAAGTTCTTGGCAAACCAAAGCTATAAATGTACAATACTTTATCTCCTACAGGGATGTTTTAAGAAAAGACGGGAAATGTCTACAGAAAATAGAACCCCAGCCACTGGTCAAGGACAGTGGCCTCTCTCTGGAGCTACATCAAAGGCACAGCTCGGTCTATACCCTGTGGCCTCTGCAGGGCCTGCCCTGGGAGGTCAGCCGTTTGCTGGGAGCCAAGGAGGGAAGAAAGCACACCCAGCATCAGTGCTCTCCCAGCACTGTCAAGGGAAGGGCAGCTGGGTCTGCTGGGGGACTGCCTGCTCTTGCCCCTCCGGCTTCCTTTCCTGGAAACTTCTCCAGCATCCAAAGGGATTCTGTGGGGCTGAAGCCTGGTAGAGTTTTGTTGTAGGAGCACTGGACAGGGAGTCAGGTAACTGATCTATCATCTGAAACTGGAGAGCTACAGGGCCTGGAGAATGTCACTTCTCTCCCCACATTCATTTCCTCAGAAAACAAGACATTCGAAGATGAATTAATAGTGTTCTTAGAAATCTTCTCCAGTGACCATGCAAAGGCAGAATCAGCTTTTAAATTTCAACAGGGAAATAAGCAATCTCTTGAGCAAGAAGATTATATTTAGAATTAGACACAAATCCCACCCTTACTATAAGTTACCCTCTACCCGGCCACACTGCAATGAATAAGACCAGCTAAGATGCAATAACCAACGCAAGCTAAGTATCACAAGAATGGAAAATAAATAGCACATGTACTCACTATTAAACTGGAATTAATTGATCAGTACCCATGTGGACATATGGTAGTAAAACTCAGTGGAAACCAAGCAGGTGGGGGGAGGAGGGGACGGATAAATTCACACCTAACAGATACAATGCACCCTATCTTCGTGACGGGCACACTTGTAACTTTGACTCAAATGGTACAAAAGCAATTCATGTAATCAAAACATTTGTACACCCATAATACTCTGAAATTATAAAAAAAAAAAGAAACATAAGCTAAACACCTTGGGGCTCATTGAGGAGGTTTGTCTCATTCTCAATGCCACCTTAGAGTCTATAAGAAGGGACAACCTGTTCTCAATTTTCCAGGGGATGTTGCAACTTCATCCCAGACATTTTGTTTTTCCTTTCTGTCTCATCCTTGGGGACACTTCACTGAGAATAAAATGCCTACAGCAAGCTCTGCAAGAGCCCATACAGAAATTTTGTGTAAATTAGGAAAAAAGCAAGCCCATGCCAGGACCAACAGCTTAGGCAGTGCTGTGCAGAATGGATTTCAGCTCTCATTTGATTTACTCGGCTGGATGTTCCCATGCAGCCTGCACAAACTGCACAGCTGCAGTAGAATGAAGGGCAAGGCTGGGCTTACAGCAGTGGCTTATAGTTTGCATGTCAGTAATAATAGTACAATACTGTGTTCACAAATCAGGTTCCCCAGGAAGCAGACACAGAATTGAGGATTTGCATTGTGAGCAACACTCTTGGGAGCAATACCCATGGGAGCGAAAAGGTGACACTGGGCAGAGGGAGAACTTGACCCACATTGCAGAAGCAACAGAGACCTCTGGCCATCCTGCAGGAAGCTCTGCAACCAAGATGGTCCTTCTGAGTTGTATAGAGCTTGGTAAAGCTGGGCCTTTAGGCTTCCTGTAGAGACCAGTTACAGATGTGGGCTATAATGAATTCTTATAATTTTATATTGCCTTGACATCCATTTTGAATATAGGTTTAACTTTCTCATGCCAGAGGTAGGGCTTAGTCCCTCTTGACACAGTTTCCAGTTCCCTGCCTCCTCTCGGTTCTTTAGTGTGATAGATTCAGACATCTGCCTTATACATCTGCTTCCTGTTGTCCCCTTCCCGAAGGGACAGCTAGGCACAGCCTGCTTGATCCACCCCGCTGAGCCCCACACCCCTCATGGGCTGCACAGACATGCCACAGTGACCACCTCCCAGGCACAGTGTGAATCCATGGAGCCCAGGCCTGCTCTCATCAATTAGAACTCCCCTCGGGAAACCTACTTGGGTATCACCATGGACCCCAGTAAGAGCTTTGGCCTACAGGTCCTTCTCACCCACGCTGTTGGTCAAGTGCGTGCATCCCAGATGGTGCCCCACTTCCTGTTGGCCTTGAAGGTGTGTGTCCCTCTTCACCCTGGGGTCTGTAAGTGATACACCTCTCCTGTTATGTCATGCATTTTGTTTGTTGTGCTGCCCCCTCTGTGTATCACCTGACTGACACACCTGGACCTAACTCTCCTCCTGGTCAGGGCATTCCCAGAGAGCAGCCATCTTGGTAGGAATACAGTGGACACAGATCTCACAAAACCACAAGTCTGCCAGTATAGAAAAGTTTCCTGCGAGAGGGACACCTGGTCACAAGCCAGAGACTAGGTATCAGGCCATCCACCAGGATAAAGAAATATCCTGTGAAAGACGCACTCTAAACACCCATAGCCACTTCCTTTGGAGCCCTGTCAGGGCAGGGCTGGAGTTTACGGTCATGTTCCAGAGAGAGACCTCAAGTCCAAATTAGCAGAAAATAAAACATAGCTGCAAGGGGGCATGACCTTGGGAAAAAAGTCCCAAGCCCTTTTGTGTAAGTCCTGAAGAAGGACTCAGCTACGAGTGGTAAGCAAACAACACTGGTAGCATATGGGGGACACGAGCTTGGTTGCCGTGGTTCTGGGTGGCACAGCACAGGGTCCACGTATTGTGTTCATGCTACACAGTTTAACAAGCAGATTTTGTGTCGCCATCTTCCGTTTCCCCTTCCAGGTACCCCTGCTATCTTTCTGCACCCTGCTCTCTGCCCTGGGAGGCTGACCTTGCCCATTGACTCCTGCTTGGGTTTGGCCAGTGCCGCCCTGGCAGAAAATCAGAGGGAGGGAGAGAGGGAGGCCCAGGAGCTCTCTGCAAAGTCACCTTGGGTTGGATACCTCCTCCAATGAAAGGTCCAAGGCTCCTATAAAGCCCTCTCCACGGACCACTGATTGTCTTCCAAGTCCTGGTGATGGCCTTTCTCCTCACCCTTCCAGCCTGGGCTCTGGAACAGGCCTCCCTCCTCTCCATCCCATGGCACTAACACTGGGATGCTGCCTTGTCTGTGTGATTTCTCAAAACTCTGCCCAGACTTTTGCAGAGTCTACTTTAATGAACCCTCTTTGAATCATCCTAATTCAAGTGTTCTTTCTCAAATTATCCTAATTTGGTTTCTCCTATGACCCAGATGAATATTTTTAGATATACTTTATCTCACCTTTTCTTCTCTACCACCCTGTGAATCAGATGTTCTTACCCCCTGTTAGAGACACGGAAAGAGAAGCTCAGGGACATTACGGGATGTACCCAAGTTCCCAGCTAGTAAGACACCCTTATCTGCTGACTCCTATCCAGTCTAAGACTCTGGTTTTGCCCTCAGGTTGTCCTCACTTTCCACCACAGCTCAGAGAGGAACAAGGAGAAGGAGGAACAGTTGTAGTATCAAGACCACAGAACATTCTAAAATTTCCTATGAGGATGAGGTGGTATATAGAGGAGACACAAAGAGGACTGGGAAAAAAGGATGCCAGATCATCCACTTTCTGATTTATGCCCCATCCAGCCTTCTGGAAAACTTAAGTTTCTTTTCTAAATTCCCCTTCTCCATTAGAAAATTAAGTTATTTCAGAATTCAGATCTATCCCAACCAGAGGCCTGACCCGGGGCAGGTCACATGACCTTTGGATCTTTGGTTTCTTCATCTGCATAAAGTAAGATAGGTTAACTATATGAATCCCAAGCGCCCTCCCCTCCTGTGTTTCTATGAGCTCCTTGTTCTCTTCGCTTCCCTTATCCTAGAAACAGACAATGGTCACGTGGTTAAACCCTTATACCCACGATTGTTAGTCTCATCCCTGGGAAAAAGAGGAAGGAGCTCAGATGATGCTGTGCACAAAGACTCACTTGTTAGCCCTGAAGGGCCCTTCCAAAGGTCTTGTTCAGCCCTTGCTTTTAACCAGGGTAGCCGTGAAGTCCAATGAGAGAGTAAAGACACCAGTGTAGTCTGCCTTGTTCCCTGTGTATGTCAGATTTCTAGACTCTCACTCCCAACCCGGGTGTGTCTCTGTTTCCCTGATCAAAAGCAGATGGATCCTCCTCGGACAGAATGTCTGTTGTCCCAGTTTGCCTACATGGCCCTACGTTATTGACAAATCATCCAACCCAGGGACCAACTAAGAAGGAGACGTTTCACTCTGGCACTGCCACCAATCTAAAGAGCTTTCACCTCCTGACACACCATGCAGGGAGAAGAAAATCCTTCTTCCTCCCTTTCCATCCTCCTATTCCTAGACTTTGGAGTAGGAATTGGGAACCCTGAATTCTTAATACTGATCTAGCCACTAACTTTGGACAAGTCTCTTCCTTTCTCTAGACCTCATTTCATTGTCCATTAAAATGGATAATTGGATAGCATTATCCTTTCTAGCTCTAACTTTCCGTGAACAGATAAGGATTAGTAGGTTTTGAGTAGATTAATTTGGATAGATGACATTTTAACACAGAAAATAGGATGTGAGGAGAGACTTCAGTGTTAATAATTTACTGGCAGGTGTAATCCCAAGGCAGCAGGAGTAGGGGAGAAGGGACATGAGAGAGGCAGGAAGACTAAGAAGCAAAAGTGATGCCTTATCAAGCTCGACACAGCTTTACAACACTTTAAAGAAGCCTAAAGTATCACTCAATCACACTGAACATCTTTGCACATGTCATACCGAAAAAAAAAAAAATAGAACCCTTGGAGAGAAGACAAATCATTAACTTTTATGCAGACACCTTCCTATTTCCTTTCTCCCATCAGTCAAAGTTTGGCCATTGGGGCTCTTCTGCGTTGCATCATCTGAACCCTTCAAAAGTAACTGGGGAAGCCAGATCCTTCAACCAGAAATGTGTTGCTGCATCCAACCTGGAAGAGGTGGGAAGAGCCAGAGAGTTCGGCATTCAGTTCATCTGCCTCCCACAGTGGAATTGTGTGAGATCACCTGGAACCTGCCCTGCTGGTGGAGGGAGGTAGCTAAGTATTTGGGAGACAGTGAAGCTGCGCAAAGCTAAGGAGGCACAAAAACTCTGTCAGGCTTAGATGGGTACAACTGGATAGGAAGGAAAGGTATACCAGGAAGAGCTCAGGCACCTTCATACAATATTTTCCGAGAAATTCGGATACAAAGATAGAACAACTTTCCCTGTCCTCAGGGAACACACACCCTGCTGGGGAGATAGACTTAGAAATAGGCGATTACAGCAAAAAATCATTGCATAGATCACTGTGCATGGTAATGCTGACCACCCTCATTTTACTTCTAGGAAAATGAAACCCAGACTCGACCAAATTCACACGGAAGGTCTATGGCAGAACAAGACCTAGGAAACCCAGGATGTTAATTTCCAAATCAATGCTTAATTTACTGCCCCTGTCCTAAAGGCACAAAAGTGGTTTAGAGCTGGCTATGTTGGGAAACAAGAGTGGATTAAAAACGTCCGGCAGCCTCAGGCAGCATTGCTCAATTCCGCACAAATCTGCCAGCAGATCAGCATGATGCATCGGTGACTGGGCTGGGGTGGAAGCGGGAAGGGGGTGTCAGGGAACTCTTTGTGAAGACAACCTGTTTGCTAAAGGGAGCCAAGGGGGATCAGTTTAATTGAAGTTAAAGATATTTTAAGGAAGGTAAGAGCCTAGCTGGGGGTTCAGCCAAGGGGTTTAGTTCTGCCTTTGAAAATGAGAAGAGTTGAACAGGATCTGTATGGATGAGCTGATAAAAAGCCCTTTGAAGTGGACAGGGATCTTTTTATAGCCTCAAAATAACTCAGCCCCGACTGAGGGAAGAGAGTGTGGAGGGTGGTGAGCTGTTCCCCTCCAACTGGATTTCTTCTGGCTTGGCCATGAAGAGAGAGAGATTGGCCTGGTGTCCTTGTCTGTCTGAGAGCAGAGGAATCTGGCAGTCCTTCACACAAGAAAGGGCAGACAAATGACCCAGGGGAGGGCCTTGAATGCTGGTTAGCAGACATTAGGAAGAAAGACACAGAACGTGTAATCACAGCCCCCAACCTATGCACCCTCAAGTCCATTAGATGAGTTCATCCTTAAAAAGAATTAAGAAGAGTTCTCTCAGACTTGTTGTCAAGAAATAATAGCAAGGGTGGGGTTGGGAAAAAAAAAAGAAATAATAGCAATAAAAATGATTCTTATGGACTGTTTACTATGTGCCAGATCCTGTACATGTAATGTCTCATTTATTCCTCTTAACAACTCTAGGAGGTAGGTATCATTTTTATTTCCAGTCTACATTCCAAAGAACTGCAACTTATTTATGTATGAACAAGTTCAAGCAACTTGCTCAAGTTTAGTTCATCACAGGCCAAAACATAAATAGATAAAATTGTTAGATTAACAAATGCTAAGGTGCACGAGGTGACATGTGGTAGCAAACCTCATAAGTAAAGCTCCACTCCTGAATCATCAGCACTCACATCTTTGGCTGAACAACTGAGCAATGTGGTCTCATGTTCCACTCACAAAATAGCTCGGCATCTCCTTTTGGATTTGGGAACATCTGGCCAAAGCGTAAAACCTCAGCTTTCCTCAGACTTTCGTGTTGGACTCTAAACAGGAGTTCCGTACAGAGTCCTGTATTGCCCTACATTCGAAGACAAAGAGAAAACTTACAGAAAAGGCATCAAGTAAAAAATATGTCCCCAAGAAAGAGATGCCTCAGCTGTAGTCTAACTGAAAAGCTGCTCACCACCACTCTTCGTTTCTACGGAAGTTAGAAAGAGGGAATTTGGGCCCGGATTACCATAGAATTTAAATTAGCCTTTAATTTAAGTACTTTGTCAAGATCACGGGCTTTGTAATTCTCAAACCCAGCCTATATTCCTGTAAATATGTCAAAATCTTGATATCCAAAGCTACAAAGTAGAAAGGGCAAAGAAGTCAGGAGACTTTGGGTTTAGTCTCAATTCCTCTAACACTTCCTTGTGTGACCTTTGGAAGGTATTCCACCTACTCTCTGGGCCTCGATTTCCCCATCTGTAAAATGAGAAAGTTAGACACAGTTGATTTGCAAGGTGTCTTCTCTTACTGTCATTTTGAGTCTCGGATGATAATCCTAGCATTAAATTTACATACCTCATAGAAGCTGCAGTAAGAAACAAATTGGTAAAAGAAAGGGAATAAAGTATGGGCACCAAAATGGTCTCTGAAAAGGAAAATCAATAAGATCGTATGTATGTTATATAAGTTCAAGGGACTGTGTTATCAGTGAGCCACAAATCCTTCCTAGCCTCCTTGAGTCATCATAAAGACAAACGAAAAGCTGAAATTCCATGGTACAGAAACTTCTCCCTTCTTCTTTGAGAATGAAGGGTTCGCTCTCAAGGCCTACAAAGATTTCTTCCTGTCTGCTAGACAGACAAGAGTTCAAAGCACACTAGACCCCCAAGCTTCTGTCTGTGGGGTCACTACCCCTGACCCCTCCCACCTGGCCCCTTCCCTAGATGGAAACCCCACACAAAGGGCATGCGAAGGAAAAGCCCTGGTAATGGAATTTTAGGACACATTAGAGCTGAAAGAGACTTTAGAGAGCTTTTTTGTCAAACAAAGTTCTGAGCACAGGGCATGTGCTAATTGGCCTGGCTCTAGCTATGAAATAAATTGCTATCATCATTATTTTATTCTCTGAAGAAGACAACCCCAGGTTAGTATTTCAAAGAAGAATGAGTCACTGGAGAGGTTTAAAAGTACCTGCTAATTATTTCTTTAAAGAAAAACCTTAACTCTGGGAGAAAGGAGTTACATGCAGCATCAGCTGCCCATTAAGATGAAAGGGCTGAGTTACCTGGGCTGCTCCAGGAAGCCCAGAAACAAGAGCGCCCCTTGTATTGCCGAGCTGTTTCCCCACAGAGGCTCTTCCTCAGACATTATCTCACTGCCCCTGAGTCCCTGGGAGAGGAGCAGCAGTGGGCTCCAGCTGTATTAGCCCTTTCTCTCTCTATGGCCACGATGTGAGGAGGCCAGGGGAAGCCAGGGTGGGATTCAGAAGGGATGTGGCTGTTTTCATTGTCTGTGGAAGCAGCACATGCGGAGCTGCTTAGAACATTAGAGTTAGAGATTTCCAAGCTAGGAGCTATCTGGCCACCTTCTCCAGTGGCTTCCAAGCACATTTGGGTTTTATTCAAATAAAATTCTATGAAGAATCCCAATAGTTAAGACAGAAGACCAATTCTAAGATAAGTTCAAAATTTTGACATTAATTCAGTATCAAGTCCACCTATGGGAATAATGAGGTTCATCTGAGGAATACAAAACTTTGCAATCACAAACGTGAGTCATTATGGTGGATGTCTTAAAATTTGTAAAAGACCTGCTACGGTTCCTTTGAGCCAATGCTTCCTAGGACCTTGAGTGGGGAGAATGGGATTCACTGGTTCAAGAACTTAGGTTAGGTAGGGTCATGGCTCAAATCATGCCCCCTTCCCCAATTCATATTTGTATTCCTAATCCCCAGTACCTCCGAATGTGACTGTATTTGGAGTCAAAGTCTTTAAAATGGTGATTAAGTTAAAATGAGACCTTTAGGACATACCTTGATCTGATCTGACTGATGTCCTTAGAAGAGGGGACATGGACACACAGAGAGACATCATGATGCACACAGAGAGGAAGAGGCCATGTGAGAGAACAGCAAGAGGGGAGCCACCTGCAACCCATGGAGAGGCCCCAGAGGAAACCAAACCTGCTGACACTATGTGCTTGGACTTTCAGCCTCCAGAACCATAAGGAAATTAATTTCTGTTGTTCAGCCACACAGTCTGTGGCATTGTGTAATGGCAGCCCTAGCAGACTAATGGCAGTTAGTGATGTAAGTTTACTGAATCCAGTAGGGAGAGTTTAGAGAATCCAGATGTGGTCCCTTCCTGCTCTCCCTCCTTGGCCACTCCACTGAATTTAGCCTTCCCTCTGCAATAATTGAGGGTCCAGATCCACGACTCTCATCCTACGTGTGTTTATGGGAAACACCAAGTGATGGGTGACATGTGGAGATGTTGACTGATAACTGGTTTTGCATCTTTTTGCTGATGAGTTCACCAAGACATAATCTGACTTTCTGCCTTCCTCATCTAAGAATGGTGGCCAGGTCTTTGTGTCTGTAAGTTCAAGCAGGGTTAAGATCTTTGCTGTGTGTTTCAACGTGAAGAAGAAAATGAAAAAGGAGGAAGAGACAAAGAGGAAAGACATGGAGGAAACACGAGGAAAGTCGATAGAGGAGATCAAGAAGGGGTGTTAAGGAGAGAGAGGGAAAAAAGAGAAGGAGCAGGAGGAGGGAAAGAGAAGTTTCTGGATTTCTTGGAGTCATCCAAAGCAGGTTTTGTCTTTGGAGGTCCAGGTCAACTGAAACACTTTCAGGCTATTTGTACAAGAAGAGAAGGAGCTGGGAGCTGCTGTCCAGGAGGAAGACAGCGGCCCAGTTGCAGAGAGGAAATGATGGGATTTCCTATAATGGGGAGGACAAGTGAGGGACAAGTTCCAGGACAGCATGAACCTGTCCTTTACTCGAAGGCTGTATTCCAAGTGAACCTCTGATAGGACTCCAGCATCACCGGCCAGTGGCTGAATCTTAGATACTGAGGCTCTGGGAGCTGGGACAAGGTCCTACAGCTCAACTTGGTACCAGGAAAATTAAATTTAAATCAACCATGCAGGTCTGTCTGGTGGGTATCCTCAGGAAAATTCCTGAAACCTTTTGACCATAGGCCTTTCCCATATTGCCTGACACAACCTAAACCCACTCTGGGAGCTGGGGCTTAGGCATGGATTTTGTTGGATATACAAGAATTTTACTACTGGAGTAAAATCAGTATAAGAATAAAGGCAATTCCTTTTCCATACTTCAAGTGTCACAGAGTAGCTCACACCCCTTGTGCCAGCATCAGCTGTCTCTGACACCTTCTCCACTCCAAGTTCAGTCCCTTTTCCGTTGGGCTTAGCCATCCTCCCACCAGGCATCCATCCATTCTCTTCTAGGTCTTACTTTCTCCCCAAACATTTGATTCCTGACAAAGAACACCACTACTCTCTGGGGGCTAGATGATTTTCAAGGAGACCTTAACCTCTAAAGGATACCTCATCCCTACTTTAATGACAATTGGCTCCTCAGCTGATAGGTGAGGCTGGTTCAGATTCTTTGGCCACTTTTATTTCTGTGATTCCAGTCTCCTCAGCCAACCATGAACTCCCCCAGAGCAGAGAGAGCTTCATCTGCCTGCTCAGGAGCTTAGGTGGGCAATGCTGACTGCCCCAAGGAAGGAGTGACACAGGATGTAATCCAAACCCAAGTGGGGAGCAGTTTTTCTCCCCCATGTCTTCCTTCCCTTTCACGTATAAGAATGCAGATTACTGGTGAATCCACGAGAGATCTCAGAACCCCTGGATGGGAACAATTGATTTCAATTTTCTGCCTAAAGAACTAAAGGGCTAAAAGCTCAATCCCATGTACGGTTTTCTTATACTTGCTTGTTATCATTTCATCCTCATCTGGCTACATCCTTCAGATAAAAAAGCACCACACCAGGGTCAGAACGCCTATGTGCTAGCTCTGCTGACTAATAGGGTGTGTGGCCTTGAGTAGGCCCCTTCACCAGGCAGGGCTTCCAATTCTTGCCCTGTAAGCTAAAGAACCTGGAGCCTGGCTATCTGTGCATCACCTAATTCTCCCAGGATTTCCCGAATCCCTCGCCCATGTGCACAGCAGTCAGGAGAGCCCGGATGAGCACAGCCATCTGCAGGCCCTGGAGCATGGGAGGGAAGAAGCCAAGAGAAATAAGTGGGATGTTCAGCTGAGTTTCAGATAGGAAGAGGCCGTCAGTTCGCCCAGGCTGAAGATGAAAAGCATTCCACAGAGCTGAGGCAGCGCTGGGACGGGTCATGTCCCTGAGGGATGTCAGCAATGGGGAGAGGTCCTGAGAAGACAGAGAGCCCCCATTTCAGGTCTGGCTCCAAAATCTGGCCCAGTAGGAGCCGGGGAAAAATGGGAGGAGGAAGTGCTTCCCTTTGGGGAGCCTGAACAAGAGAGCAAGCCACCCATCTCCTCCTATCAGGACAGGGAAGGAAGGCAGGGTGGGTGAGGGAATGAGGCTGAGCTCTGGAGAGAGTCTTGAGATGCCTAGAAACTGGAACCCCGCCCTGACTCCTGCGGCTGGTGAAGCCTAAGAGTGACAAGGTCCAGGTAGCAACAGCAAGTCCTCTCATGAACAGCATCGCTTTCTCTCTGACTCTCTCTCTCTCTCTCTATTTCTCTGTCTCTCTCACTTACACCCACACACACACACACACACACACCCTACCACCACCACCAACTCAACAAATCCTTCCCCTTCATCCTGCTTACAAACTCAGCTAGGGAGCTTGGTGTAAAAAGTAAGAAAACAGATGTGGCATCCAAGCTGAGTTTCTCATGAGTAAATAGATTCCACATGGTAAAAGAAAGGTCAAAGAGAAAGAAATGTTTATGAGAACAAAAGAGGAGAGGAAAGAGGTGTGGAGAGACTTTCATCTTACCAGAAAGGACAGCCAGCAGTTCCAAGATGTGGTGTCCTGCATCTGAAGTAGAGGTCTGTGCCCATCCCTCAGGAGGTGACAGTACTGTGTCATGGCTAAAGCGACCACTAACCTGCACAAGGAGCAGGGAGGACAAGTCATGGTCCTGCCAGTGTGGCTGCCTTGCTGTGGGACTTTGAGTCTGCCCTTGACTCCAAGTCTCAGCATTTTCATCTGTAAAATGGAAATAAGGATTCTTTGGCCCAGCTCACCTTGCTGAAGATTCAAGAAATAATAGATGATAGAACCAAAGGCATTTTATGGATCTGGGAAGGCAGGAATTATAATGTCTGGACCAGGGCCAGAGATGTGGGAGTCCTCAGCGTGGAAATACAAACCAAAGCCATGGCAGTGGATAAGGAGTGAGAAGAGAGTCCCAGGAACACCAGTGGTCACGGTGGGCAGGGGAAGAGGAGCCAGATGTGAAGCCTGAGATAGGAGGACGGAGAAGGAGGAGACCACCGAAAGCTGAAGGAAGGTGATTTGAGCAAGCAATCACTTGTGTCGAGCAGATTTCTCAGGAAATTAGGTTTTCTTCTTCATACTTCCCATGTACCTCCAGTGTGGCAGCCAGACAAAGCAGAGAAAATGACCATTTGAGGAGAGAAGACATATAATTTGGAAAATTATTTTTAATTTTTTGACATTTGTCTTCAGCGTGCAGAGAATCACTGGGCTTATCCATTCCTCCCTGGGGATTTGCTTTGTGATACTGGGTGTCTTACACAACTTCTCTATGCTGTCTATCAGCCAATATTTACCCACATCCTCAGTGGCTTGGATTCAGAGGGTATGGACTATGGATCCGGTTGGTCCCGGGCAACTGACCCAGAGGGGAATGTGAGCCTGCAGTGGGGGAGGAACACGCCACAGTCAACTAAAAACAGGATCTGGTCTTCCCGAGGCTTGGCGGGCCTTGGAACTCAATGCAGACCCAGGAGTTCTTTTCAAAAGAAACACACTTGCCACTTGAAAATCTTTCAGTCCAACAACACCCAAAGCAAATTAACCTCAACAGCAAACATTTGAGGAAAACTCTCCGTGTGTAAATTGCTTGGCTGGGCCCTGAAGGAGGTGAAGGAACATAGGGACTCAGGGATGACTAAAACATCGAAACACAGGACCCTGCCCGCCCTCCACCATGAAGGAATAACTGACTCTTACACAGTGACCACTGGCCAGACTGTGCTAAGTGTCACCACAAAATATAAAAACATGCAACAAGAACCCAGATGGAAATCATTAATCCTGCACCTAAGGGATCAGAGAAGGCTTACAGAGGAGGTGTCATCTGAATTGGGTCCTGACAGCTAGGAAGGATTTTGATATTCAGATGAGGGGAAAATGTATTCCAAGCTGAATAAACAGTGTGAGCAACGCTTTGGCAACAGGAAAATGGCATTCTGTTCAAGGAATAAGTTGACGGTTTGGGACTCCAGTCTGTATTCAATGCAGAGTCGAGAAATGTTTTTGAGCAAGGGAGTGGTAGGATTGGTTCTGTTCTTTAGAGAGAGCTTTCTGGACAGGATATGGTGTGAGGATGGAAGGGTGGGGGAGCCGAGGGAGGAGACCTCTTGGAAAACTATTATCAGAGTCCAGAAGAGAAATCGCCAAGTCCCAAAAAGTAAAGAAGCATTGAGATTAAAAACATCAAAAGATAGCTTTGAGTTTTTTCCGGAATGTGTCAACAAAGAACACAGAAGGCACAGGATTGAGAGAGTAAAATGGAGATAAAATTATGTTCGGAGCAGTTGAGGCTGTCACAGCAGGGTCCAGAAACAAAGATCCACCAAGAGGCAGGTCAGGAATCTGCACAGGAGGTCAGTGCATGTGACTTACACTGGGGTGAGGCTTCCAAGGCAACGCTTAAGGTCAATGTTGAGCAGGCGCAAAGTGACCTCTGAAAGTCCCTTTGAGAGATGTCACATTTGAAACTGAGATGAGATCCAGTTGTGCCCTAAGTCCAGTAGGGCCTGTGATTCCTGCAGAGATGGACGTGCCATCTGAGCACCGAAAGAAATAGTAGGTTTGTCTTCAGGACCTGATGTAAGAAAAACAGTAGAAGCCCATTTCCCGTTGCCTGTTCACTGGGTAGAAGAGTGGCCAGAGCCACCTGCATTGTCTAAATTGTGTTTCTCACACACACACACACACACACACATACACACAAATTAACCTACTCGACATATGGTTGCTGCGGTGCAGAGCTGGGCCACATGAGCCTGCCTGCAGTGACCCATCCTTCAGACGCTGGGTGGGAAACACCCACAGAAAGCGGCACTGCGAAGTGAAGAAGGCTGGGGCGGCACCCTGGGAAGCTGCAAGGGCTAATATAACCAGAAAATTTTTATCAAAACAGACAAAGCCAAAGAAAACTCAAAGAATATAGAGTCGTGTAAGTCAAGGAAGGACAAGGGAGGAAGGACATCAGTAAAGGAGGGAGGAGATCAGTAAAGGAGGGACTTCCACAGTGCCAAGTTCTACACCAAGAGAGGCCTGAGAAAAGGTTTCTCATGGACTTGAGACTGTCATGTTATCAAACACATTAAAATAAGAAGCTTCCATGAATGATGAAAATAGAAGCCAAGTTACAAAGGTGAGGATTGGGGTACATGCTTCTGAAAGTGGGGAGCAGAGGGGAATGGAGGGATTGTGGGAGCAGGGATGAGGAAATGCCTTCAAGGTCATGGACTTGTCTGTAAAGTAAGAAAAGTTATTCCATAATTGTGATTATAGCTAACACTTATTGAGCACTTACTGCATGTCCTATGCAGTTAAGATTGGCCAACTCCTTGACATAAATACCATCACCCATCAGAAAAAAACTGAGGCTTAGAGAGAGCAAATAAATAGCTCCAAATCTCACAGGTGTTAAGTGGCAGATACAGTATCGAAAACTAATCAATCTGGCTATGGGGCCCCACTCTCCTGTATGAAGCAGAGGAAGGTTCCAGATGTCACATTTCACACTAGCGAACACTAGTCTTGTTTCAGAGCCCTCCTACAGTCTGCTCCATTCATTCCCAGGATTTCAAACACTGCAGCTAGGGAGAATATTATGTATATTTCTAAGGAGAATATTATGTACTGATAATTCATGTGAGTGACTCACAAATAAACATCCCCCAGACCCTTCTGCTCAGACATCTTCTAGGACAGTCAAGCTACTGTGTCCTGACTTCCTCCTACCACACTGAATACCAGGGACTGCATGCAAGAGGCAGCTCCCAGGCATCTTAACTCACACAGGCAGAAAGCTGACAAGCAGAGGGAGGATGGGGAGAAAGGGACTCCCCTCAAGTGTGCCTGAGACTCCCCTCAGATGAGCTGAGGGGCTTGAGGAGGCATGGGGGGCCATCAGGGTCACCCACCTTAAGAGCTTCCCTTGTCTATAGCATAGTATGAAATCACCAATCAGAACTGAAAATAGAGGTAGCATTTGATAAAGAACCTGTGCCAAATAGTGTGGAAGAAGTCAAAACCCTATAGCTGTGCTATTGCAATCCAATCGACACGTTTTTTTGTTGAGCAAGTGCTGCAGCTCAGGCACTGTGTTGGGCAGCTGGACCACGCAGCTCTGCAGCAGACACAGTGCTAAGACATGTGATCAACAGAAGACAACAGCAGTACAAGGGCTGTGCTCCAGAGAGCAGGGACTCACTGAGGGCTGAAATGCTCATGGTTATGGTCAGGTGGGACATGGGCCCTGAAACAAGAGGGATTGTTCTAGGGAAAATCAAGGGAGATGGGCATTCATTCCGGAAGAGGGTGGAGGAACATCCCAGTGGAGTTGCTAAGAAGGCTGCTTCGCCAGAGCAGCGTGGCGTACGAATGAGTTCCAGGCAAAAGTAGTTAATGAGATGGAATTAAGAAGGAGATGAAGCTGAGGGTGTAGCTTTAAAGACAGAGGTAATTCTAAAGGTTGTGGAAGAGAAGGGCTGTGGGAATGATTTGTATCATGAGCAATGAATACAGAAGGCCACTCAGAGCAGGTACACAGGAGAGGAAAGGATCCGGCAAGCCCAGAGTGTGTTGGAGAAGGTAGAATGTTATCTACTACCCAATTTCCAATCTAACTAATTCGGTAACACAGTGGCCTAATGGCTTACTTCACAGAATGTTTTCATACTCATTTTCTTATTTAATTTTTTGCATCAATCCTTTGAACTCTGTTTTTTCAGAAAAAGAGAAAATCAAAGAGGATGCATGACTTTCCCAAGATCCTTGAGCCACATGAAGAGCTAACCTGTCTTCTGAGCCCAAATTCCCTCCCAGTGTTCTCTGATGGCTGTCTTGACCTTTGCAAGGTAAGGATGTACAGAGTTGTCTGTGGTCGCCCTCCTGTGCTCTCGCATCTATGAACTATCAGCTGTTTAGATTACGGTCTTTCCTTCGCCCACCCTGCACGCAAAAGCATGATGTAGCATATAAAAGAGAGGTAATTCATCCATCATACAGGTGAAAATAAAGTCCCCTTCATGTTTGGATCGTGTAGGTGAAAGTGATTTGAAGAGGACCGGAAATTACCCAGGTAGTTGCTGAGTCTCCGTATGGTTTTCTGTAGACATAAACTCTCACCACTAGGGAAGGGACTGACAGTTTCAAGGCTTTCCAGGACCTAGTAACTGCAACATCTTCTGGTGATTCAGCCATGAGATAGGGTCTAGCCAGAGCATCTAATTACACAGACCAGGTCAGGCTCTGGAATCAAAGCCCCGCTCACTGCCAGACAAGCTACTGCCCTCTGAGGTGTCACAGAAGACAGCCACAGGCAAGAGGCTGGGGACCCACGTTGAAACCTCCTTCCATAGAGCTTGGATGAAGGCAAGCCTGCTCTACAGATCAGGAGATGTAATAAAAGGTTTTAATGGAGGTTTTATTATGGGCTGGGAGGATGATCCTTGGTTATCCAATTGGCAACCTGCTCTGAGAAACAAGCAGCTTTCTTTCATGTGGCCACTCTGACATGCTTAGATCATGCCGAAGGTGGGGGAGGCAGAGCTCTGAATTATTTGCAACTCAGCACAACATTTGCAGGAGATGCCCAGGCAGCTCAAAGCCAGAGCTGCCGAGCCAGGCCTGCAGGAGGGCTGGGCTGGTGATGAGAAGCAAGGCCTGGGTGAGGTCCTCAGGCCAGCCCGTGGAGAAGGCCACACCTCTCCTCATCATCCAAATGGGACAACAGGCACTGCTGGCAGGTCCCAGAGGACCTCTGCACCCTCTAGGATGCTGGCAGTGCAGCTGAAGACCAGATCCCAGGTCTCCTGGTTGCATATCTTCTTTTCTTAAAAGAAAAGGTCCATTAGTACAGTTAGTGGCTACCAAATCACCTGGCACATTTGTTAAAAATGCAGATTCTTGGTTCATATGACAAAGATTTTGATTTTGATAATCAGCCAAGTTTAGAAATGAATTCAATGCGATATTTGGAGGAAAGCAAAATAATATTTTAATTGTGGCAAAATATACATAATATAAAATTTATCATTTTAACAATTTTTAAGTATACAGTTTACTAGCATTAAGTATATTCACATTGAAGCAATATTGTTAAGAAATAGCCATTAGATGTCTAGCATTAGAATAAACAATTCTTGGGGCAAAATTCTTGATGTTCAAATACATACAACAGAAATGCGTATAAGCACTATACTCTAGTTGCTAAGTTGTTTCTCATAACAGTATGGATTAAGAATTCTGAAACTGTGTGTACTGGGATTGAACAAATTAATAAATGAGTGGTGGGTTGTGGGGCCAGGTTTCTCACCATTACGGATAAGGAAGCAGGTAAAGCTGGAAGGAACCATGTGGACTGGAGTCAGAGACATCAATGGGAACTCATGTTTAGCTTACTGTAGGCACTGATGGCAGTATATGGAAATAATCATAGGTCTGTGAATGTCTGTGAACGTAGGCTGGTATGCACAGGTATGTTTCCTTCCTCTGACTACTGGGAAGGTCTAGAAGCAATGGCACTGTAGGAGTAACAAGCACCCCAGCATCCAGATCTTGGTTTCTAATACCACCATCCAACAAAGGGAGCCAGGTTCCTTGAAGAAACTGCTAATTCTGGGGCTGGAGCAGGGAGAATTCAAGATAAAGCCTGGAGCTTCCTGTAGAGCCAGAAAGTAAGGAAGTTCTCAAAAAAAAATAAATAAATACATAAAATAAAAAAGATATGTCGAAAAAAAAAAAGAGCCAACGAAAGAACTCCTAATAGCCAAAACCGAAATTATTTGAGCGCACTGTCTGGGGGATGGGCATAGTTGTAGTTCTGACTCAGGCAGTATATGCAATATACGCAAAGGCAATATATGCAACCTAAACATTTGTAGCCCTGTAATATTCTGAAATAAAAAAATAATAATAATATAAAAAGAAAAAAAGTAGGATTGGATTATGTAACTCAAATTATAAAATAAATATCAATGAATCCATATTGACTCAAATGAATGACTGAGTAACTAAATAAATGAAAGAGTAGATAAATCTCCCGTGCAAAAGAATGCCAAATAATTTATGTAGATACTTCCCTCTCAAGGAGCGAGGCATAATTCCCCACCCCTTAACTGTGAGCTGTGCTCAGTGACTTGTTTACAAAGTTTACATTATAAAAGGGGAGAAACTAAAAAGTAACTTTCCAGTGGAAAAACCTGGCCAACACTACCCCAGCCAGGTGATCAAGGCTGACATCATCCGTGATGCCAAACTGATAGCACACACGCTTGATATAGTGTGTTGAGAATGGAATTTCTCCTCTGTAGTCCTCCTCCCAAAAACTCATAAACCCCAGTCCAACCATGACACAAACAGAAGCAAAACTCAAACTGGGAGACATTCTACCAGTACCTGATCGACCTTCCTCAACATTGCCAAGGTCATTGAGATCCAGCAAAAGCTGAGAAATTGACACATCCAAGAGGTGCCTAAGGAGTCAGAATGACTAAAACGTAATGTGGTATGAAGGGGATCCCGGAACAGGAAAAAAAACTAATAAAATCTGAACAAAGTGTGGAGTTTAGTTAATAATGCTGTATCAACATTGACTCCATAGTGGTGGCAAATGTACCATAATAACATAGGATGTCAACAACAGAGGAGACTCTGAAGTATCTTTCCTACTTTTCTGTACATCTAAAACTGTACCAAAATAAAAAGTTTATTTTAAAATGCATATAATACACACATTAATTAATTTTTTTACTTCAAAATATAAAGGGAGTACAAATCTTTTTGCTATATGGATAGCTTTCGTAATGCTCGAGTCAGGGCCATGAGTGTGTCCACCACCCAAATAGGGCTCATTGTACCCATTAGGTAGGTTTTTGCCTCTTCCCTCCCCCTTCTTGATTTCCAGTGCCATTGATGGTCATTTGGATTGATTCCACATCTTTGCAATTGTGAATTGTGCTGCAATAGACATTTGAGTGCAGGTGTCTTTTTGATAAAATGACTTCTTTTTCTTTGGGTAGATACCCAGTAGTGGGATTGCTGGATCAAATGGTAGGTTTACTTTCAGTTCTTTGAGGAATCTCTATACTGTTTTTCATAGAGGCTGTACTAATTTGCAGTCCCACCAACAGTACAAGCATTCCTTTCTCTCTGCATCTATGCCAGCATCTATTGTTTTTGGACTTTTTAATGAAAGCCATTCTAACAGAGGTAAGGTGATATCTCATTGTGGTTTTAATTTGCATTTCCCTGATGATTAGCATTTTTTCATGTGTTGGTTGGCCATTTGTCTATTTTCTTTAGAAAAACTTTTGTTCATGTCTTTTGCCCACTTTTTAAGGAGGTTGTTTTTTTCTTGCTGATTTGTTTGAGTTCTTTGTAGACTCTGGATATTAGCCCATTATTGGCTGTATGGTTTACAAATATTTTCTCCCATTCTTTAGGTTGTCTGTTTGCACTGTTGATTATTTCCTTAGCAGTGCAGAAGCTTTTTAATTTAATCAAGTCCCATTTATTTATATTTTTTGTTGCTGTAATTGCCTTTGGGGTTTTAGTCGTAAATTCTTTGCCTAGGCCAATATCTAGAAGAGTTTTTCCTATATTTTTTCTGAAATTCCTATGGCTTCATGCCTTACATTTAAGTCTTTTATCCATTTTGAATTAATTTCTGTGAGTGGTGAGAGATATGGATCCTGATTTATTCTTTTGCATGTGGCTATCCAATTTTCCCAGCACCATTTATTGACCAGGGCTTCTTTTCTGCAGTGTATGTTGTTGTCTGCTTTGTCAGTTAATTAATTTTATTTCTTTAGGCATCTAATATGACCCAGAGACCATTCCTGGTCTCAAAAAGCACACTCTAGTAGAAAAAATGAGATATCCCCCAATAGTAGCACGCAAGGCACAGGAAGGTGAATAAATAGGCGAGCTACCCAGCAGGTGCTCTGTTAGTTCAGGAGAGTGACCACATTCTGCTAAGAAAGGACCAGAGCCAAGTTTGCTCCCTCTGTGTGCCCAGTGTCTCAACCACGCCCCAACCTCTACAGGCAAAGAGTTCCTTCATGGTCTCCGTCCCTGGGTCTGTGGTGGAATGAATGAGATGATGTCCACAGAGCATGTGGTGGCTTCAACAATCCCCCATCCCAGATTCTAGAGCCACACAGATGCTTCCCTGCAGGCCTGTGGGGCAGTGAGGGCATCTGAAGGGTCCCTGCTTCTTACACTTGACCTAGTCAAATATAGGTGCTTGGGGTCATATTTCTGAAACTGGGACTCTGACCTGGTTAGTTGAGCAGAAGAGGCACCAGGGCCCTGGACACTCCATTTAAAGATTTGAGTCCCTGGATGAGCCCCTTAGAGTCATCCACTTTCCAATTTATTTGTTCAACAAGTACTGAATTTCTGCACATTCGCCAGTGCCGGGCCAGGCTGCCTAGCACAGCGGCTGAGCTTGAGTGCCCCACCTAGACTTTCTGTGTCCGAATCTGGCCCTACCACCTACTAGGTGCACAGTCAGGGAGAGATAACAACCCATCTAAGCCTCAGCCTCTTCACCTGAAAGATGGAAGAAATAACTGAACATACCTTAGAAAGTCATTGAGGGGATTAAGTGAAATAACACACCTGAAGTGTTTAGCAAGGTAGCTGGCATACACTGTGCACTTGATAAAAATGAGCTGTTATCATTAGCAGATGGTGGGGATGCAGACTGGACAGAGCAGACAGTTGTCTCACTGGAAACTGAAAACCAGTGGATTCCATCCAATGGCCACAAATTATTCCCCTAAGCCTGCAGACAATGGAAGGAGACTGGGAGAGAAAATATGATCTGACTATAGAATAACATTGTTTAAGAACAATTTTGACCATATGTCAAGTGTATCATTATACAGTATGTTCCATGGCCGTCTTCTCCCACCAAAATCAAAATTGAGACATGTGATATGACAAAGGACTTGATGTAAAATATTTTCACTGTAATGCTTAAGTAAGACATTCGGTCAGCTACCTTTAACAAAATAACATAATTCCTGCACTAGTTTGATAATTTAGAGGCCTAACACTAGGCCTATTATAAAAAAAATTCAACACACTTTTCTACTTTATATAGATGTTATTGAAAAAAAATACTCTCTTTTATAGGTGAAGTCCCTTTTAGTTTGGCTCCCAATTGGTGGAAAGACTGTCCTTTGATTTCAGCTCCACCTAGCAAACCCACAATCTCCTGAAACCTCACCCATCCCCACCCACACTGGCCTGGGGTTGAGAGGGGGGAATTTGCTCAAAGATACCAATAAAGTAGTTATTTCTTTGGAAGACACAACTTGATTATATTACCTTTATCCCACAAATACTTATATGGTGCTTACTATGTACCTAGAATTGTTCTATGTGCTTTACATATATTAACTCCTTTAATCTTTATAATAATCCTGTGAGGTACTATTATTATCTTCATTTTACAGATGAGGGAACTGAGGCACAGAAAACTTAAGTAACTTGCTAAAGGTCACTCAGTAAGAAGCAGAGCTTGAATTTGAACCTAGGCGATCTAGGTTCTGAGCTTGTGCTCCTAACTCTGCAGCACGGCCTCTGCATTAGCCCACCCTCCTCCTGGCCACAGAAGGGCGCTGGCTTGGATGCTGTCAATCATAGGACAACATCTCTCTGGCCAAAATGGTGGTTCTAGTTGTCGGTACGTGACTCAAGCATGTCAGATAGAATACAATCTTGGGGTTTTGTCATTTGAAGCGGAGAAGTTCTTTACATTTGGACAAATAGAACAGAGGGGCGTGAATCATGGAAGAATTGAAGGGGAAGAAACCTGTCTCTTAGAGAGAGAATAAAGGCCAAGACAAGGAGAGAAGTGGAGTTAAGAGGTGCATAAATGGATGAAGGGAGAGATGACAATCTTGTTTGATTCCTGGATCTAGATGTGGCTAAACCCCTCCCATCCATGGACCTTGTTACACTTCCCACTTTTTAACAATTTCAATTAGTAGAGTTAAGTTTATGTTTCTCTCAAATAAAACCACCATTCATTTGTTGGAGGATGAATGAATTAATAAAAAATAAATGAATGAATAACTCTGATTAATGCAACTTCTTCATTCCTTAAATAAATACCAATTAAATAATGTCTTTTGCAGCAACTTGGATGGAACTGGAGACCATTATCCTAAGTGAAGAGTCTCAGGAATGGAAAAACAAATACCACATGTTCTCACTTACTAGTGGGAGCTGAATGAGGGGTATATATAGTCATAAAGTGGAGTTACGGACATGGAAAACTAAGGAGGGGGAAGTCGGGAGGGGGATGAGGAATAAAAATCTATCTGTTGGGTACAATGTACGCTAACTACTCTGGTCATAGCTACACTGAAAGCCCTGGCTTCAGCATTGCACAATTCATCCATGTAACAAAAAACACTTGTACCCCAAAAATCTATTGAAATTTAACAAAATAAATAAATACCAATTGTGCCATGTGCTGTGGCAAGCGTGGGAAACATAGCAGTGAACACAAGACAGCCTGGCCTTGTAGGGAAGACAGGAGGTTAAGACAGGGAATTACAATGGATGATCAGAAGCCACTGGGAACTGAAATAAGTCCAGAATGGCTCAAGTGCAGATTGGGAAGATTGGAGGGGCCTAAAATGAGGCAAGGAAGATAGGTGGGACCCAGGCCATGCAGAGCATGGAAGGTCATGTTAGAAATTTAGATTTCACCCTGAGGTCAATGGCAAGGGTGCAGTCTGAGCATTGACAGGTTTCAAGTGGGGGTGACGTGTTCAGATTTGTGGTTTTGACAATTCTGACTGCAGTGGGGAGAACGTAAGTTCTCCGTAGTCCATTAAAAAATAATGGTTACCTGGCCCTAGGTGATAGAGAGGGGCCTAGAGATATCTAGGAGATTAAAGTTGAGGTCATGACACCCTCGGGCTTGGGTCCCCAACCCCAGGGCCAAAGACCATATCTTTGGATGGAGCAGCCTATGACCCAGTCTTACAGCAGACCCTGCCCAGTGTTACAAGACGGGTCAGAGAACCCAAAAATGGAAACTAGGCAAGAATAGGGAGACAGCCAGCCAGGATTGTGTGTGAATTAAGTCAAATCTGGCAGGAAGAATTTGATATGCAGAGGAAACAGCACCAGGAGAGAGGTGATGGTTCAGGGAGGCATGGACAGACTGTTAATGGGGACTGGGAATTCAGGAGAAGCCACGACTAAGGCACACAGGCTGGCAGGCAGACTGGCGGGGACCAGTGTGGTTTCAGCATCCCTCAAGGCTGGGAGGTTAGAATCTCGGTCCTAGACTGGTAAAGAAAAGCACAAGCATAGCCCCAGAGGTACTTGGACACTGAGCAAAACCGTGACCAGATACTGGAAACTTACTTTTCAGGAATGGAGTGCAGGGTGCACTGGCTGAGCTCAAGACAGAGACACAGTTAGCAAAACCAGAGCACAAAGTCCAAGTGAGGTGGGTAGAACAAGGGACAGTCTTCTGAATCCCAGGGTTCTAGGTCAGATTAAAATCACCTTCTGTTTCAGGTGAGGATTAGCTCTAAAGCCTGGGATAGGCTTGCAACAGACCAAATGTTTATGTCGCCTCCCTCCCCCCGCAAAAATTCATATGTTGAAATCCTAAGCCCACAAGTATTAGGATGTGAGGCTTTGGGAGGTGATTAGGTCATGAAGGCAGAGCCCTCATGCCTGCGATTGGTGCCCTTACAGAAACTCGATAGCGCTAACTAGTCCCTTCTACCAAGTGAGGACACAAACCAAAAAAGCAGGCTCTCACCAGACACTGAATCTTCTGGTGCCTTGATCTTGCACTTCCCAGCCTCCAGAACTGTGAGAAAACAAATTTCTGTTGTTTATAAACCACCCAGTTTATGGTATTTTTCTGGAGGGGCCTGGATGAACTAAGACAGGCTGATCGTGTGGGTGGAATCAGGCGTTGCCAGACATGAGAAGAGAAGGGAGCAGAGACTAAAACCCAGGCCAAATCTAACATCCCCTTCCTGAAATACTAATGGTTTTATGATTTGTAGACACTACTCTGACAACCTTATCAAATAACAACATGACCCAGCCACTATTTCATGAAAACAATTAGTTTTTATCTACCTTTGAGTTACAAGCACATCATAGATCCCCAATAAATATGTTGAATGAATAAACATTCATTTGCATAAAGTTAGCAGATGAGTATTTTACTTTCTAAGATGGTTATTTTCATATTCTCTGCTTTAAATTTCTTTAAAAGAAGTTAAAAATACAGAGAAATCAAAAGATTACATATCTTATGATTCCATTTATATAACATTCTCAAAAAACAAAATTGTAGAGTCGTGGAAGAGTCCAGTGGTTTCCAGGAGTTGGAGCAGAGGAGGGAGGGTGTGACTATTAAGGGGCATGACTAGAATGAGAGAATTCCTTTACAGTGACAATAGTTCTGTATCTTGTCTGGGATGGTGGCTAAATGAACTGTACATAGGATAGACCCTCATAGAATCATACACAACAACATACAAGATGAGAACATGCAAAGAAACAGTAAAATTTAAATAAGATCTGTAGTCCAGTTAATTATATTGTGTCTATATCAATTTCTTGGTTTTGGTCATGTATCTAGCTACATATGATGTCACCATTGGAGAAAGCTGGATGATGGGAACACAGGACCTCTCTGTACTATTTTTGCAAGTTTTTGTGAGTGTGTAATTATTTAAAATTAGGAAGTTAGGAGGAAAAGTTCTACCCACAATCAATCGCCATGTGCAGACTTAACAGGATCCTGACTAAAGAAGGAAAATGTATTTGTGAGACAATTGAAGATTTGAACACTGACTGGGTATTTGATGATATTAAGAACTTAATTTTGATTTTGTATTTAATAACAGTATTGAGGGTTTTGTAAGAGTCCCTGTCTTTTTTGGATGCATAGGAAGTATTTATGGCTGAAACAAATGATGTCTGAGATTGACTCAAATAACGCAGGGAAGGAGGAGAAGTGACATGGGAGAAGCAAGAATGGCTGTGAATTGGCAATTGTGGGGACTCGGTATACAGGGACTCTTTGTACTATTCTTTCTGCTTTAGTGTATGCTTGGAAAATTTTGAAGTAAAAAATTTTAAAACAATGAAACTCCCAAAAAATTTAAAAACAGAGAGTTCCACTTGAACTCTCTTGTTTCTTATTAGCAGGTTCCTAACCTAGAATTTAATATGCATATTAGTACAGTTCCCTTATTATTATATTACATTTGGACAATTAGGAGCAACTTCTGCACAATTGACCATGAAAGAAATAGTCATAAGACAAACCCATAAAGCAAAACAGTCCGTTTGAAATGAAAACCCTGGGTCACAGTATTCGAGGAGGTGTAAAAGCCACAGCTCGCTCACTTGGCTTTGGAGAATTCAGTGCCTGATTTTTTCTAGCGGATATTTTTTCATGGATATTTCTGGTCATTTTTATCTCCTTTCACTTTAGCCTTGACCTCTAATTCACTGTTTTAAAAGAAAAAAAATATTAGAAGTGAATGTGAGCTTGTTCCAAGAAGCTTGCTTATTTCCTCTCTTATATTTTTCCATGTCCATCTCCCTGGAGAGATCCTGGCACAAGAACCAATTCCCACATATCTTGTTTTATAAACATTTATTAAGGACCCTCTGTTGCCATTTTCTCAGTTATTCCGACAAACCACCCAGTGTGGTAATAATATTGGCTCTACTTTATAGATGAGGCATCTGAAATATAGTGGTTTCCACTGAAGATTACAAAGCCTGTACTGAATACAGTGGAATAGAAAGTTCTTGTTAAAGAATAAACTAACTCGGAGCTCATTTTGTTCATTTGATAATTCTAAAATTCATGTCGAGAGCCCTAAACCATCATTTAAGAAACCAGCGGCTAAATGTGGGATTTCTCACAGAACTGCCAACAGCATCTCACTTCCATATACCTCCTTCCTCTTTGTAGTAAGTTGCAGGAATAAAATCTTTCTGCTCATACTCAACACACACTAGCTCAACTCAGGAAACCCTAGCAGATAATCTTTACCCAAGAATATCCTAAACCATTCTGACAGAATTGTTACAAAGAGAGGTTTTCCAAATGGAATCAACATCAAAAGGGTTAAGCCAATCCAACTTTCAATTTTCTAAATGCTTAAAAATTAAGAGAGAGATAGTTGTCTTCATAAGCAATACTGTGTTCACAGCCAAACTGCCTGCATAGGACCCCAGAATTCTGAATTGGCTATCTGTGAGCACCGTGACCCACTTTCCCTTACAACAAGGCTGCCCATTGGCTTCCTTTCTTGAGGTAGGAGAAGTCTTGGAGAGTGCTCCATTCCATCTCTTTCCTTCTTCTGCTCTCTCTCCTTTCCTGTTGTCACTTCAGTCCTTCCCTGCAAACCGGGGGAAGTAGTGCAAATCTCACAGGCCACCATGACCCCCTTCCCTCCATGGCCACTCCAGCCCACTGGGTACCTGACCAAGATGGAAGTGGCCTGTGTGGGATCTGATTGCAGAGGTCAGGCTGGCACTCCCCAGGCTGAGGTCAGAAGTCAGAGCATCCCTGGACACCAGCCAGAGTGTCTCTCCAGAGAGCTTGTGAGCCAGCTACACCAAGGAAGTCTCCGCTTAATCGACAGCACCACCTTTTGAGGAGACACCGTATTTGGAGGGAGTGTCAAGCAAAGTCTTGGTTGGGAATTGGACTATTCAAGGAGTTACCAACTTTCCGGGTGGGTGAGAACGTCTGCAAGGCATTCATTCTGTGATTTTGTGAACTGCCTCTTGTCTCTAAAATCTTACTTTTTAAAGACCTCCTGTCCTCATGATCAAGCTTATCTAAATTTAAGAATAAATCCCAAGCCATCTCTTAAACTGAAATGAACTGTATCCTTCTCAAAGAGCCTTGCACAGGAAAGCAACCTGGGCAGAAGAAAAGCCATGCCTAATTCTGTAAGTGGGAAAATGGGAACTGGGGGAGGATAGGCAGACCTAATGCTGCAACTCAGTGTATGTAGCCAAATGGGAAGCAGAGGTAGGACAGCACCCTGGTTCTGTTGATCATGCAAATGATCACTTCACCCTCACAGACCGGACCACTCAGCCTCCCCTGCAACGGCCACCTGGCCAGATTGTTCACAGAAACACCTAAGAGTATTGACTTTCAACTGGACAATCTGGTTTGACAGTTTCAATCGATGCCTCTGAACTAAAAGTTACTTGTTCTTTCTCTTTATACCGAATAGCCGTTCTTCCTCTTGCTCTCAGTGCTGGACAGTCTCTAATCACGCCCACCACACACCCCAAATCCGTCCTCTGCCCTCCTGCCCTGTCCCGTGCTCTAGGAGGCTCGTCTTTGAAGATGGCATTTCCAGCTGGCACGTGGCTGGGTTCAGCCAGGTGGGAGGCACTGGTAGAGCTTAGGGGACAGGGGGAGACAAAGATCAGGATGTCCTCCCAGACTACCTGCTAGTTCTATCAATTATTGAGACTTTTGAAGTCTCCAACTGTAATTGGGGATTTCTCTGTTTTTCCTTTCAGTTGTGTCAGTTTTTCCTTTGTGTAATTTGGAGCTTTGTTTTTAGAGGCAAAGTATTTAGAATCAATATGTTTTCTATGAGAATTCACTCTGTTACCATTATGAAATATATAATATCCCTCTTTATCCGTGAGCATATGTTTATGGATGTGAATTCTTCTTTCTCTTATATTAAGATAGCCCCTCCAGCTTCCCTTTGGTTAGTGTTTGCCTGATAAGTCATCGCCTATCCTTTTACTTTTGTATACTCCATTTTCATTTAAAGTGAACTTTTTATAATGTAATTATGCAATGTATATGCTTCAGTTTAGATTTGTCATTTTATTCTTTGTTTTCTATTTGTTCCTTCCACCCTTTTGTGTCTCTGTTTTCCCTTTCCTGCTGTCTTCTTTGTGGCTATTTGAACATTTTTTTAAATGTTCCATTTTACTATATCTATTGCATTTTTTACTGTATCTGTTTGTATATGGTTTTTGTTTGTTTATTTGTTTGTTTTTACTGGTTGCTCTTAGAATTTCAACACATATACTTCACTTTTCCAGTCTAATTTAACTCAGTATTTTACCACTTCAAATGGAATATAGCAACCTTACTACCATGTAGGCCCCTCCCCCTCCATTTATGTTGTACTCATTGTTCGTATTATAGCTATATACGTTGAAAACTCCATCAATGTTACTTTTTTGTTTTTAATGATTATTACATATATATATACATTTTCAAAACTTAATAGGAAAAGAATTGTCTATTAAATTTTCCCAAATATTTATTATTTCTGTTCTCTTCCACTCTTGATGTTCTCATTTTCCTGGTATCATTTCCTCTCTGTCTGAAAACTTCCCTTTAGCAATTCTTTTAGAGTAGATCCGCTGTTAACAAATTCTTTTTGATTTCCTTCATCTGAGAATTTTTATTCCTGAAGACTATTTTCACTGGACATAGAATTATAGATGTACAGTTCTTTTCTTTCAGCACTTGAAAAATGTTATTCCAACTTCTCCTGGCTCCATGGTTTTTGATGGGAAATTTGACAAATTCACAGTTATAATTGTTTTTCTCCTGTTGATAATGAATGCATCACTTCCCTTGGGCTGATTTCAAGATTTTTCTTTCTTTAGTTTTCAGCAGTTTGATTATGATACATTTGGGTGTGGATTACTTTGGATTCTTATGGTTTGAGACTCATTAAGCTTCTTGAATCTGTAGGCTTCTGTCTTTCACCGGATTGGAGAAGTTTCCCACCAATTTTGTGTGTGTTTGTTTGTTAGCCTCATACTCTCTCCTTTCCACAAGTGCTCTGATGACCCCCAGGTCCCTGATGTCTATTCTCTTTGTTCTGTCTTTTCTCTCACTGTTGTTCATATTAGATCATTTCTATTGATTTATCTTCATGTTCTGACTCTTTCTTCTGTCATCTCCATTCTGCTGTTGAGCCCATCCAGCAAGGTTTTGGGTGTTTTCTGTGTCTATGTGTTTATTAACAAATTTTTTTCCCTAAATTTCCATTTCTTGGGAACATAAATGTTTTTTATTTTTATATTTTCTATTTCTTTGCTGATAATCTCTATTTTTTCATTCATTTCAAGAGTGTTCTCTCTTACTGGTTGCAGCATTTTTATAAGAACTGCTTTAAATTTTTTGTCATGCTAGTGAGACATTGACTTCTGTTGATTATCTTTGTCTGCACAGGTTGAGATTTTTCTAGTTCTTTGTATGCCAGGTAATTTCGGGTTGTATCTTAGACTTTTTGAGTGTTCATTCAAATGACTCAGAGTTCTTGTTGGTTTTTGATTGTTTGTTTTTGTTGTTTTGTTTTGTTTTGTTTAAGCAAGTAAATAGCCCAGTTGGTTTCAGGCTAGTTCCAACTAGCCTTATGAGGGTTGTAGTTCTAATATCCGTTCAACTTTCAAAATTTTTATAGTGCTGTTTGGAACTGTCTCGCATGTATACCACCCAGTGGACAGTCTGAGACTTAGGTAGTGACATAGCCCATAGTTCAATCCTCAAAGTCTATATATAATATTTAGGGTCAAGTTAACACTTTCACAGATCATGAGGTGTAGCCCACCAGTTCATAAACCACTTTAAGGGGTCCTTTTCCCAAGTACCTCCCTCTCCATTATGTCCTACGTATGTTCTAGTTCACTAGCCCACCCATTTTCAGTCCTCTGGCTGAAAAGCTGGGGCTTTAGTTACCCTACTTTGCTACTTATTTCCCACAACTGTGCCCACATCCAGGCCAATCAGTAGGACAGAGAGAGAAAAAATGCAATAGAATTTCACTCACCCTCTTGGGCCCACAGCTCCTTTGTTGCTAGAGAAAGATTTTTTTCTCAGAGTTTTAGGTTCCTGCAGGCTCCCACTGCTGCTACTGCTACTAAGGGATTGTTCTGGGACCAAGAAAAAAAAAACTGAAAAAAAGAATAAAAATAGAGAAAGGAAAACTGAGAAACTTCTAAACTCTCTCTGAGGGTAAGGAGCTTTCTTTTCTACTCAAGCCAGAACAAGAGGGCTTCTCCGGGTCCTCCCTCTGCCTCTCTGTCTGCAACCCACTACTTATTTCCAGGTTTGGGGCTGCAATGAATTCAAGGAAATGCTAGAGTGGGGAAAATGATAAACTCACTCCTGGTTCAGTGGTCATTCAAGTTCTGCCCTTTCTTCCCAGTCTTCCTAGAACTATTTACTTTTCAGAGCCCTCAAATAACTGTCCCATGCATTCTGTCCAGGCCCTGTCTTCAGTGGGAGAAAGAGGGTAGAATGTGCCTACTCCACATTACCCAGGTCCAGAACTTTCTTCTGTCATGTTTTTAAATTACTTGCCTGATTTTTCTAATTAAATACAAAAAATAATAATAATAAAACAAAATAGCCAAAACAGTTGCCTAACCTAGATTTGTCCTTCAGAGGGACGGGTATTTTTACTGTTTCTGTCTCCATGTGCCATAAATCAAGATTAGGTGATAAGCCCCTAGATAAGCTCTAAGGAGAACTTCAAGGATCTAACAAAGAAAGCAATCCTTTCCAGGCTGAGAAAGTTTTTATTAATTGAATAAACTGTGGTGAACATACACCTGGGCTCCAATATGCAGGAGTCAAGGCCACCCTGTCCTTAGAATACCAAAAACAACTTTAACTAAATACTAATGGTGCCACTCACATCTGGGTGGTCAGGTAGGAGTTATGTTTTCTCTTCCAGAAGGGACTTGTAACAATTGTTGAGTACTTCCATGTGCAGGTATGGTACTAGATACTTTTCACACATTATTCAATTTAGTCCTCATCACAACAGGAAAGGCAGCATTGTCAGGATGAGAAATCTGCTGCTCAATAAAATTAAGGCACTTTGCAGGTTCCAGGGTTACTAAGTGGTGAGTCCCAATTCAAATCTTGTCCCAACACCTTTGCTCGTCCCACACACCTGCTGCCCCTTGGTTGGGAGTGGGGAATATTCATGTTTGATTACTCTTTGTATATCCAGGGCTTTTCAGCCAGTAGGACTCCAGAAATGCATTCACTAATTTAATAATCGACATTGGCCTGTATCTTGTTGGGTTTCATTTTTTCTCTTTTCTTTCTTATTTCATTTTTTTCCCTTGCTCCTCACTCAGTCCTCCAAAGGGACCTCAAACTTCTCAAAAATCTGGCATCTAAGATCTGGTCATTTACGAACATTGGCATGATCAACTAGATTCCTCAGTTTCTGTACAGATGTTGAGCACGGTGGGGACACTGCAAGTCCCCTCTCCCCCTTCCTGGTGTCTTCCCACCATAGCCAGTGCTGGGCTCTCCACGCAACCGGCATCTCACAAGTACTGCCAGCTGTGCTCGGCCTTAGCCAGACCCCTCTCTTCCTATTTCCCTGTGCCTGGGCTCCTACTTTTTTTATCCCACTTCCCTCAATCCTCTAAAGAAACCACAATCCACTCTCAGAGTTTTCATAAAAGGGATTCTTGTATCTGGTGAGAGATTTGATGACATGATCTTTGATGCTGTTTCAAATGTTGACATTCTGTGCCCCTGTGATTCCAGGATGGTGAGCACCAGCTGATTGCTGGCTCTTGGGGAGAACAAAGGGACGTGCCAGGGAACATCAGGTGGCATAGCTTCTTTGACCTATGGGCCACCTGACCTTACTAATATACCCTAAGAACCAGCTTTCAAACTTTAAGGTGATAAGAATTATTTGGGGTGTTGATAAAATGCTGATTCTCTGCCAGCCAGCAGATTCCGAATCAGTAGGTATGTTAGGGCACAGAATTTTGAAGTTGTAATAAGTGCTCCCAGGTAATTCTAGTGCGGGTGGAGTACAAGCACAATTTTCAAAACCCTGGACTAAAGAAAAGGTGTTAGTGGGTTGCCTTGTTTCATGCAACACTTAGTTCAGCGAGCATTGAGAAGAAATGGGCCAATGGTAATTAATGCTAGATATCTTTTTGCTGTTGTTGCTTGAATTAAGAAATGGGCTATTCATGATAATCACAACAGCAACTATGACTTACTGGGGGCTTACTCTGAGGCAGTAACGACACTAGGAATCCACACACACTATGCATTTAGTCTGCCAAATTCTTCTAGACAGGTACTACTAGACAAATTTTAAAGAGGACAAAATTAAGACATGGTAGGGAAGACAGGTCATAGCTGGCATGGGGCTAGACCTGGATTTGAAAATAGTCTTCTGTGACCCCAAAGGCAGTGCTCATTCTACACCACCACACTTCCTCCCCTCTGAATACTTACCCTGGGGAAAAAGGAAGAATGATTATTATGTCTAAGTGCTGCGTGGTATTAGCCTACCTCCTTTAAAATTAGAAAGAAATATGGTTAGTCATAAAGAAAACCCTCTGACATTGATCCCAAGGGAAATCATGAACTCTTCCATTAGATGTTTTTAAAGCATAAAGAATTCAATTGTTTAGCTTCACGTTTCCTGAAGTTAGAGAAATGGAAGAGATGACCCCCTCCCCAATCTTATTCGGGCCAAGAACTTCATTTAATGTTGCCCCCATCTACATACCCAGCTGGGTTCTGAGGGACTTGCTGCAGTCAGCTTTACAGGCCTGTAGGTGCAAACATCTGGCAGGCAGGTGTTTGATTTTGTGGGTGCCAGAGGACACGCAGCTGAGCAGCGCAGCTGAGGGGCAGGGGAGGAAATGTCTTGCATTGATGCAGCACCTTCCAGCTCTCCCTAAGCCCCCTTCAACAGGGAAGTGACGGGGGTTGGGGGATGACTGGAGAGCCACCAGCTGTGGAGCAGCTGCACAGGGGAGCTTTTAGGAGAAGGACAGGAAGGGAAACTCAGAAGGGCAGGCGGTCCCAGGGAGAGAGCTGAGAGAAGTGGAGGGGAATGGGGCTAAATCTTTCTGTCTGATGGCTGCTCTAGGGAGGTCCTGGTTAAACTCAGAGACCAAGGACTCGGCTTCTATTTCTCCTAAGGGGAAAAGAAGGAAGGAAGGGGAAAGAGCATTTTTCATTAATTAAAAACAAAGTCATACAGACATATGTTTGCACCTCCGTCCCATGCTCCTATCTGAAACTGACTATGCACACTCACTCACGTGTGCAAAAGAGAAGTGGCCTAAGTTTTCACTTTTTTAAAATCCATTTGTATCTCATTCCAAGTCCCTAATATACCAGGAAGAAGAGGGTGGGAAGTCAGCTACCATTCTCCTAGAGGCTTCTCCTCCAGAAATTTGCCAACATAGAGACCCTCTTCTGATCATGGGTAACAGGCCCACTCAGTATCTGCTAGGATGTCCTATGTGTTGGCCTATACAGTCCCTTCAGGTCCAGTGGTCACTGTGCTCCGATTTTAGCCTTCCCAGGCACCCATACCATCATTCCCTGCAAGACTAGCCTCCTCTCCAGGGCACCACCAGGAGACCTCAACCCAGCCCTGGGGGTGTCTTCACTCTGCCTTGCTCTGAAGCATTTGCTTCCCCTCCTTTCTCCCTCCCATTCTAAGACACCTGGAAAATCTCCTGGTAGGTTTAGGCTTTTAGAAAAGACAGAGACAAACTTGGATTTCAATGTAGCTTCTATATTCCATCCTGTAAGGCAAGGAGATAATAAAATTTAAAACTTATATAACCCTTTTATGTGCGGAGCACTGTTCTAAGCACTTCGCCTTGTTAGCTCCTTTAATTCTCACAAAAACTGCATGAGGTAGGTCCTATTGTTAGTCTGTTTACAGACAAGGGAAGTGAAGCACAAAGAGACTGAGTAACTTACCCAAAATCACACAGCTGTGCGATGGCAGAACTGAGGTTTGAACCCAGGCAATCTGTCTCCAGAGTCTGTGATACATGAAAAAAACCTCTTTTTTTTTTTTTTTTTTTGTCACTTATAAGCTACCTCCTTAAAACTAGAGAAGGAAAAAGTACAGCTTAAAACACACACAAGTTACCATTTCAAAATTTATTTCCCCCCACTGGGAGACAATTGAATTAATTTCCCAGGCCTTGTTAGATAGTCTTTCTACCAATGCAATACTATATAAATCTACCTCTGCTCAGATGCAACCAGGGGAAAAGAAAAGGACAAGAAAAGACAAAAAAGAAAAAAAAAATGGAAAACCAGGTTCTGTTTCAAAAAGATTAACTTGGAATTGATCAAGTGTAGACCAGAAGTGGCTAAGTCACTTTGAGGAGCAGAGATAAAAGTTTAAACCATCAGCAAAAATGGTGGTTGAGTTCAATTTTCAAAAAAAAAAGGAAAAAGAAACATCTGAGTTGAGTAATGTTTTTACCTGATAGATATGTTCTTTATCAGCTAGTGAAGTACAAACGTGTTCTTTAAAAAAAAAAAAAAATGTTAAAACATTTCTCCAGTTGGGGGTGGGGTGGGATGAGAGTGGGGGGTCCACAAAAATTTCAAGTACAACCATCAGATAGCAAAAAATTTTCCTTAACAAAAAGTAAGTCTTACGCATCACCATCCCCAATCTCTCCTATGTTCCCTGCTCAAATTTCTTGGCCCTTTCAGTGCAAACTAAATCCTTTATTCTTCCCCTAAAACCATCCCTAATGCTACCTACATTCCCTGTCTTAGCATCAACACTACCACCTTTTCGGTCTTCCAAGCCCGAAGCCCCAGAGTCAGCCTGGGTTTTTCTCTCTCCGTCAGCCCCAGTATCCAATCGGTCTCTAAGAACTATTGCTCCTTCTTCCTAAATACCTCTCACCTTCATTTCTTCTCTCTCCTCAGCCCCACTACAATGAATTCAGGTCCTCATTATTCTTACCTAGGCTTTTGGGTTTTTGTATTTTTGTTTTTGTTTTTACCACACCATAAAGCTGGTCTCCTCGACTCCTTTTTTCCACTCTAATCAACTGTTTCCCACTACCACCAGTCATCCGTGATTACGCCACCCCTGCCACGGTTCCCTGGTGTCTACAGAATAAGCTCACATGCCCACTCAGCTCTCAAGGTTGTTACAATGTGGCCCCAAGCCTACCTTACCAGACTCCTTGCTCATCCCGGATCCCACAGTCCCTGCGCTACAACAGCTTCTGTGCATGTAAAATACCCCATTCTTTTCCTTTTCTGTGTTTTTACCCGTGCAGTTTCCTCTCCCTGCAATTTGCATCCCTCTCTCTGCCCCAAGAATTCCTCCATGTCTTTCAAGAATGAGCTGCAATGTACGATGACACCTTCCCACTCACCTAAGCAAGTTCAGTTACCTCTGTTGCCCTCCCAAAGCATCTTGTACAAGTTGAATATTTCTTATCCAAATTGTTTGGCACCAGAAGTGTTTCAGGTTGCAGAATGTTTTCCAAATTTTGGAATGTTTGTATTATACCTACCTGTTGAGCATCCCAAATCCAAAAAATCCAAGATCAGAGGCGTTCCAATGATTATTTCTTTTGGGCATCATTTGGTGCTCAAAAAGTGTCAGATTCTGGAGCATTTCAGACATGGGATTTTTGGATTTGGATGCTCAACCTGTACAGAATCCCAAAAGCTGCATTTAAACAAAAAGAAAGAAATGCAATCAAGTTTGATGTCTTCTAATTCCAGGGTGAGTTCCTTAAGATTCAGAACCAAGTCTTTTTTGCCTGTATTTCCTTAGTAATTATAAGAATGCCCGGCACACAGGAGGCAACTTGGAGTTTCTGGAATTAATACTGGATATAACAGTACAAAAACACTTTAACAAACACAGCCTTATTTTATCGCGTGAGAAGTTAATATAGAATACATTCAGGAGGTAAGATTTCCTGGCTTTGAATTCTGGCTCTTCTTAACAACTTCCTTATCTTGAGCAAATTCACTTGTGCCTCAGTTTCCTCATCTGCAAAATGAGATACTGTAAATACAAAGACATCCAGGGGTTCTAATGAGCATTAAATGAGCTTTATGCATGTAAGGCCCTTAGAAGAATGGCCAGCCAATAGTACACACTCAATAAACAACTAGTATCAGCTTTATAAAAATTACTTATGAGATTTTATGACTAAGATCTCTCTCATATACACCGCTTTCTTTTAAATGGTTTGGAGTCTAAAACCAAACAATCCCAAACACAGCTTTCTAATTCACATTATATTCCATTTGGCAGTGCCTTAAAACGAAGGTAGGCAGGATTTCTTCAAAACCTTTCTTCCTGGGTTCTCTCTGGGAGCTTGCCCGCCAGGGTGCGGAGAGTAGACACCATGTTGATACCCTGACTGTTTTCTCATTTTTTCTTTCCATTCAGTGGGGCTCCCAAAGCAGGATTTCTCAAAAATCACTGGACTTAAGAACTTCCTGGGGAACATGTAAAACTACAGTGCAGCAGGGCACATGCAAATTATGATTTCTGGAGTGGAATTCCAGAATCTGCATTTTCACAGCTCTCAAACTGATTCCACTGTACGTGGTGCAAGCTCTTCCCTTTGAGTAACAGTGCCCTATTAACTCCCATCCAAGACCAAATAGGGGAAGGAGAAGTCTTTCAGAATATTCCAGAACAAAAGACGAGGTGGTGGCAGTTGCAACGGCTGGAAGGCATGTACTGAAGCATCTCTTTATCTGCTGTGTCACCAAGCCCTCTGTCAGTACCTCATAAATAATACCCACCATGATAACAATAGCTGGAATAAGTAGACTGGAATTAAACAAAGGAAAAGTGGAGTCACAGCCGGTATGAGTGGTGGTAGAGTGATGTGGGGAGGGACGCCCTGCCCCTCACTGAAGACAGCAGCCCAGAGGCTGGCAGCCCGACCAACAACGGGTCAAAGAGCAGTCCACCCTCCTGAAAGTGATGCAGACGCAAGAGTCCTACACAACACCGTTCTCACACGGTATTCTGGACTCTTCACATGACTTACTGAGCCCAGAAAGAACTGATGTTCCTGGGGACCACTTTGAATCACATCCCTTACCCCTGGCATCAAAGACCACCACCCCCACCCCAGAAGTAACCCACTTGTTTCCAACAGCCTCAGATCCCATTACTGTCAGTCAATCACCCAATGTTCAGGTCTGCAGCATGTGCGAGGTGCTACGCTGGAAACAAGGAGATCACAGAACAAGACACAGCCCCAGCCTCCTGGGACTTCACGATGTCTTTGTGGAGATGAGAGTAAAGACGTGATTAGTGAAACCTGGCACAAGGGAAGATATCTCTTTTCACTCCTCCAGATCCCATCTCCAGCTTCACCTTGCTCTGTGCCCCAGGAGGAGATGTCTCAGAGATGCACGAACCAAGCTCCCTTCTCTCTGGTTTCCTGGGATTCTATCATTGGGAGTCAACAGCAGGAAATTGGAGGGCAGGAAGAAGAGGTCTGGATATTCATTCCCCAGTTCCTGCCCTTCCTGTCCAAAGGCTGGCAGTGGCTGTGTCTTGTTACCTGAGGACATAACTGTTCTTTGGAAGCCCATCTGTGGCTACTGTCGCCCTGGGTCCCAGCAATGAGACTCCCCCTAGTACCTTCAGGCCTGGGGCTGGTAGCCGCTTCTTACCTGTAGCCCCAGGTGCTTCAGCATCCTTCATTGTTTTCCTTTAACCTGTCCACACTAATGTCAATGAACTCTTCATTAAACCCGCTCCTATCACCCTTCTTGAGTAGCCACCTGGAACAGATGCTGCGGTGCTCTGTGAGTAGCCCCTAGGTGTACACCGCTCCCACTGGGGTCTTGCTGTGCACCTGTCACTCTGCCTGTGTCTCTCTCCAGCCCCAGGGACGTGCTTGGGCTGTTCAAGTATCCACACCCCCAAGCACAGTCCTCAAAGACTGATAGAAGGCCCAGCTTCCTAGACATTCGAGATGACTCCAAAGCGTGTCCTGCACCTGTTCCACAGGCTCCCAGTAGGGTTGAGCCCCATGGCCCCTGGTGGTGACATGCTCGCTGTCATCCCCATCTCACTCCTTCTCTTCCCTGCCTCACTTCTCCACTCCCCATAAGCCACTGGCACTCAAATCTCGTTTCAGTGTCTGCTTCTGTAGGAGCCCAACCTGAGACAGCCTATGTTTTCTGCAGGGAGCCTGACCGATACAGGATCTAAGATTTATTAAATAACTACTACACAATAAAACTGTGCTATCACTTTACATATATTTTCTTATTTTTCCTCAAAAAAAAATCCTGTCAGGAAGGTACTGTTCGTAACTACATCTTGCAGGTGATAAAACTGAGATTTAGGCTCAAAAAGGTTAAGTAAGTTGCCCAAAGCAACTCAACTAGTCAGTAGGCGGCAGAGATAGAATACGAAACCAGCATTAATTAGCCTCAAGAGGCGCCCTATGCCCTTGTCTTATCATAGTTCACGTGTGCGGTGAAGAGAAAGGTTGAATGCAAAGCGACGGGAGCTCTGGGAGCCAGAGAAGCTTAAAGGAAGAGACGTAAAGTCCCAGCGGTCTCTGGCAAGCCTCTCCAACCCTGTTTTACTGTCGTGCTACCTCACTCAGAGCATGGTGGTCCTTCCCACCGGGTCCACAGCAGGACGCAGCACCCAGAGACTCCTGCCACCACCACCTACACCACCTGTTCCATCCACAGGGAGGTGCTTCACTTCAAGCTATCTCTGGAAATGGCCATGTAGGGCATGGAAAGGACATGTTGGCTTGGGGAGAAGGGCCTAGGAGGAAGTAGAGAATGTTCCATGTCAATCTGGTCCTCGAGCCTCTGTTTTTCTGTGCTCTTGCTACTGTTGCTGCTTTGTTAGCCACGTAGGAACCCACGCTTGTCTTCTATGTGGAAGCTTCTAGAAACATTGCTGGCAACAGGGACTCTGTGAGGCTTTGCTCTCCCATGAATCCAAATGGGTTTCCATGGAGCACAGCTGTGTGAGAACAGAAAGGGATAGCCTCCTCCCTCTCTCCTCCGTTTAACCCCTGGACAAACCGACATGAGAAACAGCAGTTGGGGACACAGCCGCCACTGCCGAGCCAGGTCAAGAGGAGAGAGGGGTCTCAGAGGGCCAGAGGGTCTGGGGGCTGAGAGGCTCCAGGGCATCTTTTGCATTCCAAGCTGCAGCTTCCCTTTCCTTTCCTTTCTCCTTCTTAAGGAGACCCCCAGACTCACGCAAATGCCCCTCCAGGTCTATGATAGTGAGTCACTCCGTGTGTCTAACCCAGGTTTTACCGCAGAGCTTAGGAAAGGTAAAGGCTGAGGGAGTCTGTGAACTCTCATGATGGTGGACAGAGGTCTCTAAAGCCACTGCAAAGAGGCAATGACACAACAATTCTGGGTCCAGAAGAAGCCTTCAGGAAGAAGACCACCACTCCACGATGGGGCAGCTGAGCCTTCCGTTAGGTCTGGCTCAGATTTCTAATTCCGGTAGTGACCATCCATGGGACAAGAATCTTCCATTGTTCGTCTTGTGCCCACCAGGGAGCCTAGCATACTGCCTGGCGCACAGTAAATAGTCAACAAATCATTGTCTAATTCAATTGCATTGAAGTCCTCTGGCCACTAGAGTTGTCAGTCTCTGGAGGGAGAGTAGAAATGAACTTCCAACACAGGCGCAGAAGTCAAGGCCTCCTTGGTCATTGGGGAGGAGACTGAAGAAACCACCTTTCTGCTCCCACTTTCTTTGCACTCTGCTGCCCAGCAAAAGAGAAAATTACAAGCTTCCCAGGCAGCACAAAATGTCTAAGTTCCCCGGAGTCCTTGGTTCTTGGGCTAGAGATCCCACTTCCCGGTGGAGAAAAGAAACAAGCTGGGTGCAGGGAACCTTGGTAACTCCTGTAGCAGGGATCAGTTTTACTCCACAGCTGAATGCAAAATAGTGCCATGTCCCTCATGGCTTTCTCCAGTCTCTGCCATGTATGGAGGGGCTGCCTAGAGGGTGCTCAGAAATAGGTGAAGGCCCATAGTCTCCAAGATGCTCGTCGTCCAAGCCCAGCTGTTTCACCCAAAGGCAGGAAGCCACATCCTTCTGTGCCTAGAGGGATACAGGAGTCTTGAAGGCTCCCAAGGCTCTGCTTCATCGTTTAAACTATGGTACCTTGTGCTGCTCACCAGTCATTGGACCCCAGAGAGAACCTGTGCAGACGATCATCTGGCAGGAGCTTCAGCCTCAAGTCTAAGAACACCATTGACTCGTGGCCACTCCTCAGAGAGAAAGTCGGGAGAACAAATACTAGATCATTCTCCCTCCACCTCTGATCTCCTGCTGGGGCTCTGCCTTGGCCAGGCTTCCAGGAAAGCAGAGGCCATCGGAAGTCACAGACTGGTCCTTAGCGGTGAGCCTCCAGGGCAGAAGGCAGAGCGAAGGGTAGAGAAAGGGTCTGGAGGGCTAAACAGGGACTATCCGACAAAACTTTATACGTATTATCTCATTTAATCTTCATAATAATTTATGAAATAGAAATTTTTATTACTTCTATTTTAAATGAAGAACCGAGGGCCCAGAGAGCTCAGGTAACATGCCTAGGGATGCACAGTGCTGAGTGAGTGGGGCAGGGCTCACACCCAGGAAACCTCACTCCAAAGCCTGCATCCTTAATCACCACCTACTTCTACTGTCCTTTAACCTCTGTTGCTACACCTGAGTCATGAGGAGCTCTACCCTGCTGGCGTCCCTATTCAATGTTGGCAATCCTGACCAGGAACACACTCTCCAGGAGGATGGCACGATTTATTTATATACTCTCACTTCCTGATTCTATCTCTACTCTTTGCAGTTATGAAAAGCAAATGACATCCTTTTTCCATATGAGAGGGCTTCACATATTGATTCATCCCCCAGAGCATCCACTTGTCTGGTCTCTGGTCCCCTCGACCCCACTTCATGGTTACATTGGCCTCTTCGAATGTGTCCTTCAAAGCTGAACCTACTCATTCTGGAATCGCGTCTCTCCCTGGTTACAGATCTGGGAGGTTAGATCCAAAGAGGGTGAACAAGACTTCCTGAAAGTCACGTGTGAAGACACACAGACAGATGTCATCTGCGTGGCCCACAGCAAGGACTGAGGAGGCCATGGAGTCCCCTGAGGGCCCTACCTCACCTCCTCCAGCTTTCCAGCAGCTTCCACACCTCCACCTCTTCTACCTCTTCTTTGTGCACAGCTCTGGAGCAGGGGCCAGAGAAATGTCCTATGGGCCCCCAGAGGGACAGCCAGGCTGGCCGATTCTATTTACAGTCGCAGCGTTTGCACAAGTGGCAATCCGGACGGCCTGCTGAACTCTCCAGGATGTGAAGCTCTGGGAGATGCCAGATCGTTATCATTGTCAGATACAATTTCCTCCCACTGCCTCTGCCCCTGCGCCAGGCCCGTGGTGTCCATCTGTTTATGGAAACGGCGAGGTCCTGGCCGGGTATTTTTAGACAGGGCCTTTGTTGGGCAGGAGCGACTTCCCACCAGAACTGTCAGCACCATCCAGCTTCTCCTCTTCATTTATTTGTCAGAAAATCTCTAATAATATATAAAATCACAATGCAGGGGCTGAAGGTCCCTCGGAATGTGGTGGGCGCTGACCTTCCTTCCCGGCTCCTGCTGCCAGGGGGGACTTTCCTGTTTTGATTTGCTTCAGGCATTTTGTTGTTGTTGTTCTTTTTCTTCTCCTGTCATTATTTTGAAAAAGAATAGTGTGTAGCTCCTCCCACGTCCATTGAAAAATAAGTTTTATTTGAGGACTTCCTGGGGAATGGAAAATTGTACTGCCTGTTGGTGACAGCTGAGTGTGGGGAGGAGAGGAAATCGAATCAGGGGCAAGGGGAATAAACATTATTTCAGCACCAACATGATCGGGGTCAATGACAGGCTACCAGTGACCATCAAAACCATCAGGACCGATCGGCATTTCACAGATGAGGAAACTGTAAAATGGGAAAAGAGGGAAAGGAGATCATGGCACAGAAAGCACCTCCAGAGCATAAAGCCCAAAAAGAAGAGAGAGAGAATGAAACTACAGTGTCATTAGTCCCCGCTGTCTGCCATTGGGGGTGTAAGATGAGGCTGTAGGCGTCTGAGGTTGGGGAGGCTGATATGAACCTGAGGTGGAAGGTTCAGGAGGAGGAGATGAGTTCAGGACAAAAGAAACTATCCAGGTGGCCCGGATGCCTGTGCTTCAGGGTGAAGATGCTACATGAGAGCAGCCTCTGGGGACAGGACCCCTTGGGAAAGAGAGCTGATGGGCGGGAAGAGAGGATGGCAGCACTTAAAGATGAACTACTTTTCATGGTACTTCATAACTCAATCATGTCTTGACTGAGACATTTACATGGTGTCCCCCATCCCCAAACCCAGCAGATCCTGGGCAGTGTTCTTGGCCAAACCACTTTGGGAAATTGATTTTAAATTTTCTCATGGAAAACAAACCATGATGTATATCTGGTTCCAAAGTATTTGTATGAAGTTTAAATGATTTAAGTGATGAAATACTTGGCTTCAATCAACTGCAGAGAGAATGCAGTGAACACAAAGCTGGCATTAGGAGAATGGGATTCCAGTCCCAGCTTGGCCCCTAACTCACAGCAGGACATTGAAGAAGTTATTCCAGCTCTCGGGACCTCAGTGTCCTCACCTGGAGGAAATATTTTCAAGCTCCTCACCTTTTAAAAATTGTCTTTGTCTTAGCCAAGACCTAATAGCAAGTTGCGGTTGGAGTCCATATCTCCCAACTGGCATTTAACTTTTTTATTTTTTTCTAGTATACATTGAAATAAAAATCCCACAGGAGCATAGATTGTGCACAGGCCTTGGACTCAGAGGCTGGATTTGAAACCTGCCTCTGCTACCCACCAGCTCCATGGCCTTAGGCAGGTCACTGAACCTCATTGTTCCTCAGTTTCCTCATTATAAAATGAACATGATAATGGTGCCTACTTCATGAGATAGTCGTAAGAATTTAATGTTAATACATCTAGAGCCCTTAGACCTGGTGTATAGCAAATACTCTGTTACCTAGGGAAATATCTACCTGCTGCCATCGAAAGTCACATCAGACACCAGCAAACTGCAGGGAACAATAACTCAGGGGCAGGTCCTAATCTGTAGCAGGAAGCAGGGGAGAGAAGCATGGAGTGAGGCAACGGGGTGAGCCTAGCTGTGGTTTTTGATTTGCTCATGGCCATCACCCCCGCTGCGTGTGGAGGATGGGAGCTGGGGGTGTAATCCCCCAAGGGCCTCCCACCAGGCCCAGCATGCACCTCCGCGTGCCTCCGAAAAGTGCCTCCACTGGGCCCCACTGGACAGTGGATGCTGTGCATGAGAGCAACACACGTCTCTGGGCTCAGGAGGAAGTGTGGTGTTGACGGCTGACATGGGAATTAGGAGACTCAGGTTCCACGTCTGACTCTGGAGGTATTAGATCACAAACAATCCCCTCCACTCTCCAGTCCATATGCAAGCCAGGGGGATGGATAGACAGATATCTGAGGTTCCTACCACCTGACACAGTACCTGTGCAGGACAGGGTCAAGATCTGCACCAGCTGCCCCTCCCTTCTCTAAGAGATGCAGGGGCATTTCTGAGCAGGCAGAGGAAGTTTGACCACATAAAAAACATGAATGGGCCCCCGAGATCTCCAAATTCTCCTCTGCTTGGATCCAGATCCTTATACTGTGACTGGAGCTAGGGAGGAGTTATCTGGGCATTTGGTAGAGTCACTGTTCCTTGGCCCTTTTCCTGAGGACAGGAGGAAGAACAGGGGCCATTTCCCTTAGAAATGCCACCAAATATACTGTTTCCCAACCTGATGGTGGCCCACTAGCTGCATGTTCACGACACAATGCTGCTTGTTAAAATACAGATTCTTGGGCTTACTTTGAACCTACCAAATCAGAATTTCCAATGGCAAGACCTGGGAATCTACATTGGAACACTTTCCCTTAGTCAATACTGATAGAGACTCTTATTTAAGAACCCCAGCTCCAAAGAATAACAGATTATATGGCCACCTTCTCACTTAGAAGGTGCAGACAGCTGGTAGGGTGCAGCCTGGCTGTCTACTACCCAGCTTGAGAGCCTCCTGCAGCAGGGCCCTGTGTGCATGCTCTGGGTAGAGCAGGGATGAATGGGGTCCACCCCTTCCTCTCGGGGGCATGCAGTGCAGACAAGGGATGTGGGGATGGGGAACACAGACCCTGAGTTTGAATCCCCACTCCACAAATTACCAGCTGTGGAGTCCCAGGGCCTCACCTCAATTTCCTATTTCTATAGAGTAAATTGAACACTTAGATACTCAAGAAAATACAGCAAGTTGGCTCACTCAGCACAGAGCCTGGCACACAGTAGACACTTGGTTCCAATGGAACTCCATCCGCCAGGATGCCACAAAGACAAAAATGATCTCTTATCAGGAGCTATTGTTATCTCTGGTTGTCAGGGAGAATAATAGATTCATTTAGTTGCCTAAGAAAAGAAGATTTTGTTTTATATCCCATTGTTGAGCTGAAAATAAGATTTCATCCTCTGGGGACTTTGGGAGCTATTTGTTTCAGCCTTTCAGAGAGTTCTGGACCCCTGGGAGCCGCATGCCCTGGACACAGGACACCTTGCTTTCCCAATGGCTGTGCGCTCATCCAGGCTGTTCCTCCCCAGAGGGGGGGTCTGACATGGGATGGGATAGAAGCCAGCATCTCATCTCTTGGGGACAATCAGTCCAAGGTGCCAGGACAAATGGCCTTGTTTGTTTGCTGTCGGGCAGCTAGGTCTATACTGTTACAAAGTGCTTTCCCACACACGCATCCGTGCCGCCCTTACCACCATCTTGCATGGCTCACAGCATGACGACGTCAACAACAACGATGGCAATGACATCCACATGACCCTCTCCCTCACCTCTTCTAAATCTTTGCCCAAATATCACATTGTCAGTGAAGTCCACCCTGCCCACCTCCCAACACTCCCCTTTTTCCTTAAAATTTGCTCCATTCTTTAGGATTTCTTTTCTCAAGTGTAGCAGCCATGAGAGTGCACCCCATAGACCTCCAGCTCCAGATGGCAGAAATGGCCAAGGGCCCCTGCTCTGCTGTGAAATCCGTCACTGCTTCAGAGCTGAGTCTCACCTCCCAAGAGCTGGCCCTGCCGATGACTGAGTACGTCATAGAGACCCGGGATCCCTGGCGTCCAGCTTTGGCTCAAGGACTAATTCCCTGATGGCTTTGCCAAACCAAGGTTCCTCCACTCAACCTTCTCTTCTCTCTCCTCACTCAGGGTCACTCTCCTCACTCATGTGGCTGGTGGGTGGCTCTCCAGAACCTTCTCCAGCAGCCTCTCCATTTTCCCTCCCACAGGTATTTCCTTTAAAGAACCCTTGAATGCTCAATCCTGACTGGATGTCGACCCAGACTGACACCCCGTGGCATCTGTCTTCTAACATACTAAATCCTTTACTGAGTGTATTTATTTGTATTTTCCACTCCCACTCACAAGAGGGCAGAATTTTTTTTAACTATTCTTTTCACTGATGTACCCCAGGCACCTAAAAAATGACACTTAATGAATACTTATTAAATAAACAATGCCTGTTTCACAGATGGGAAATGAGGCTCTGAGAGGCCAAGTGCCTCTCCCCAGTGGCACAGCCAGTGAGTGGCAAGGCGGGCTTGGGACTTGGCCTTCTGACTCCAACCGCTGATCTTTCTTCCCTCGTCCCTTGTTACCACCGATCATCAATTCCACTGCTCTCACCTCTCTCTTCTGGCCTCATGTCTCCGTATCTCTCTACTTACGAGTCTCTAATGTGCTCAGCTGTGTGTTTGTGTCCCTCGCCACACTGTGGCTGAGGCGGACTGCTGCACAACAGTGCTTGGGGACATGGGATTCAGGGAGGAAAGAGAGAAGGGAGGCAAGGGACACTATAGCCTAGTGTAAATGTGTAGGGCTGGACAGACCCGCAGGGGGAATAGGAGGCTGCCGGGGCTGTGAGTAAGGAGAGACTACAGTGCAAATGCCCCTGGGTGGGAGTTAAATGACCAGGACCCCTCCTAATCCCCACTGGCTTTGTGATGTTGGCTCAGTCCCTTAGAGTCTCCGAGAGCATTAGTTCCTTCACTGAATTGTCACCTCCACCTTAGAAATCCCATCTCAACACTCTTAATAGCAGTAACAGCCAAATGAACTGGTGGCCGGCAGAGTACTTTGTAGGTAGAAACGAAGGGAGGATGCGCACAGATGGGTGGCATGAGAGCCACGCCAGGTCTGGGGCCATCTGAGGGGCGAAAGAGGGGACCTGGAGGGCAGAAAAAAATACTGGCCTCCAGGCAGTGGGATTTGGGCAGCTGCAAAGAATTTCCAGACAGTGAATGTGGGAGAGGCGATGGAGCAGGTGCCAGGAAAGACGGGGTGCCTCCTGCCTGGAGCGTGGGCTGGATTTCCGTGTTAGGGACGATTTACGTGAGGTCCTCCGTGCACACCCAGGGTGGGGATGCTTTAGACTCATGAGGACAGCAGATGGTGAATGAAGTCCCGGAGAGGCAGCCCATGGGCTCCTCATTGCCTGCAGGCAAAGGATTCATCACCATGCAGCGCTGTTAGAGCCTCAACTGTGCAGACACTGGACATCATGTCAGGGGTGGAAGACAATGAGTCACCCCTATCCCTGCCCAGAGCCCTCCAGACTCTTGCACTCATGGGCCCTAAAGAGGGACAAGTGGGAGAATGTGAGACCTCGATGTCCGGGTCACTCTTTCCAATCACATAGGATGATAAAACGCACAGTGCGGGCAATGGTCTCACCTCTGTCCCGCCCAGCCCAACACCTGCCAAAGGTCACAGCACACATTCTAAGGAACTTACAGCCATCTGGGAGCAGAAACCTTCTGACTCGGCAGAAAACACTCTTTCTGGGTCTCCAGGGAGTCTTCAGTGATTGACGACATCACTCAGGGGCTGCTCCAAGACCCAGGAGCCAGTAGTTAGGGAGACGGATTGTAAACTCTGCCAGTGACTTGCTGAGTGATGTGGAAGATGGACAAACAGCCAAACTATCTCTGCAATGCCCCAGGCCACTGAGGATGTGACCCTCCTGCTCACCAGGTGTGAAAGCACACCCAGCGCCCGGCATGGACGTCCGTAGAGCCTGTGCACGGTGGACCCCTGAGAGGACGGAAACCCCCAAAGCACTGCTGCTAGGAATTGTCACTTGCTGGGTGGACTGCGATGAGAAGAAATGAGATCCAGGTGTGAAAGCACTTTGAAAAACAGAAAAATACTGAGGGAGGTTTGGATGTTTTTAGCTTTATATGAATCTGGTGCCATGGGGCTCTGAGGACACTGGCTCAGGTCGATATGAGGGGGGAGTTGGGGCCAGGTGACCCGAGTCTGCCTTCAGTGCTGTGCGTATGTGGAGAAGCCATCTCATCTTTCTGAGCACTTCATTTCTCTGAGTCTCATTTTCCTCAGCTGTAAAATGCTAGAAGGGGCAGACAATTGGGGTGTTCCTCACAGTATTTGGGGACCCTGATCACACAGCCCAGGTCACAACAGGGGCATCTGGCCAGCTTCCATGACAGAAGGAGCACGAGCTCCCAGAGACTCCGGGCCTGCCTCGGCTCTGCCACCAGTTCTCTGCGGGACTCTCTGGGCCTGATTTCCACCCTCTAACCAATAAGGTCATGAGGCTCATGCTCCCCAAGTTCACTGCCAGCCCCCACAGCCCAGCGTTCAGTGGACCAACCCACCCTAGAGTCAGGAGTGGACACAGCTCTGAGGGAAGCCCAGGCACAGCCAAAGGGAGCTCACGTCCATCTTTGCACTCTTATCTGGTGGCCGTGGGAGCCATGTGAGATGGCCAATGCCTTTGCCCATTCTTGGCTCCACTCTGGATTGGGGCGCGCATCCAGACATGAGACAGGCGAACCCCCCGTCTGCCCCTTCCCTGCTACTCCTATTCTCTCCCTCCTGATGGTCACTCCCATGGGGCCCACAACAGAAAATAGATGAAAAACTCCTTTCTCCAACTTGACCACTCAACAGTCTGCTCTCTGCGGGACCCTGAGGAGAATGTCAAAGCCTCTTTCCTCTCATATGTGTCTTCTCTGAGGGTAAATATAAAATAAATAGCTCTGTGGACTCACAGGTGGGCGGTGGGGAAAGCAGCACAGAGAGCTGGGCAGAGAGAGAAGGGGACACTCTTCATCCTGCAGATTCACCCAGGCGGCTGTTGACGGAGACCTGAGAGGAGGTCCCAGTAGGTGCACGCACCTGGCCAGGCCTGGCCTGGGGCCAGCACTTCCTGTGCCTCATCCATAGCACTGAAGCCAGGCCAGGACCAACGAGAAAGGACAGCATTGAACCCCATCAATCTCGAGCCAGGGGGAGTTTCGCTCTGCTGAGCCGGGGACTCAGGGAATTAAGGGAGTGCTCAGAGCTCACTCATGCAGGAACATGCTCCACAGTGTCCCTGTCTGCTGCTCCATTGGCTTCTGCTTGATCACTTCCATTGACAGGGTGCTCCCTACCTCATAAGACAGCAGGTTTCATGGTGGGACAGCTCTGGATTATAAACATTCCTCCACAGACTGAATCAAAATTGCCTCCAAGAAGCCTGAGAAGTGCCTTCTGGAATTCTCTAGAATTAGTTGTCTACGTGACCAGGATCTCCCTCCTTCCTCCTTTAGCACTGTGGTGGGACATGACCTGTGACCTCCACATCCTTTCTCTGTAGTTCCATTTAGCGACCAGGAGAAGCCTGAGGTGCCCCATAACTCTGGCATTTCCAGCTCTACAAATGACAAAAAAGACAAGGAGGAATACTTATTTCACCTAAAAATGAGTGCATCCCCCAGCCTCATGCTCTTCTTGCTGTCCCCACCTTTCTCTTCACTCAGAGAAGTCACCAGAGAGGGAGAATAATAGAGGAAAACAATGACTGAGACATTGGAAGTTCTGAGTTCTGGGCCCCTCAGTCTGCAAAAATTTAACTAAAGAACTAAATAACAGAATGACCTTCATAAGTGTAGTAAATGCTTCCCGTCTGGCACGCTAACTCGTGCTTCATGACCATCCGTAGGTTTTCAATCAGGAACGAGGTATCTGATAGACCTCTTACCTTCTACCTGGGAGGAGGTGGCAGTCACTAAGTCCCCCCCTGGTAATTAAGGGCTGGACCCATCTCCACTGCCCTATCTAGATTAGGCCTGGGGGTCGGAGGGGGTCTCGGGTCATGTGTGCACAGAGCAAAGCTGAATCTTGGCAACATCCCAGTGTCCCCGTGTTACAAAACGAGTAGCAAAGGGGACAGGCGGCCATGCTACCAGGAGGGCTCAGAAGGAGGACAGCCGCTATAGGTATCTTGGAGACCTGCTGGGGTGCGATGTCAGTCTGCATGGGCCAACATATGCCATGGTAAAGCAGACAGCAGGGGCTGGCAAATCCAGAGCTCTGTAGTGACCCAGAGGCCAGCTGACCACAGAGCCACACTCTCTCTTTAAGATGCCACTCAGACATGGTTTACCTGATGGCGGCTTTATTTGCAGAGATCCTGGCTCCTGTTGGGCCCTCTTCCGCCTTCCTGAGCTGTAGATGCAAAAATGATTCAGACTGCAGCGGTTATTTCCATCTAAGCAGCCTAAACTAAATTCAACACACATAACATCACCCCAGCTCAATTCCCAGGGTCTTCCAGCCACTCCTAACCTGCTTTGCCAGGCACACTGAGGGACCCTCACCTTTTATGAGGCCCTGTCTTAGAAGGCAGAACAGCAATCTGGTCCCACCTGAGCACATGGCTGCCTTCCTGGAACTACACCACAAGTTCTGAAAGACCTTCCTGGTAGGAATGATCCTCCCATTGGCAGGTCCCAGTAGGATAAATAGTCACCTCTTCCATTTGTAAATGTGCTTTAGGGGACCACCCCACTCCACTCGCTCAGCCCTATGGCTGGGTGTGCCCCTGTTCTTATCCCCGTGACTCAAGCTTGGCGAATCAAAGTCATGGTGAGCGGCACTGACTCAAGACAAGCCAGAGAGACTCAGGACAAGAGTTCTTAGGTGAAACTATTGCAAAAACACTGAGGAATTCGCACTGGGGATGCTAGGCTGCCCTTACTTATGTGTTCCTGTATCTATTCCTTTGAGGCTGGAAGCTTTATGATTTCCTATGAGTATTCCAGGAAACATAACACCCTAAACTTCAACTAGTTAAGCAAGGATTAGTGGGCAATAAGCTAAGAACCTGACAGTGACATAGTATGGGGGTGACAATGACAACAATAACACCAAGTTAAGAAGGGAGGTAAAAGAAGAACACAGACAAATTTCTTTGATTCTTCACAGTTCTATTATATTTCATCCTTCAAAAAAAAAAAAAAACCACATATTTTCCAGTAGAGCTCTAGTGTTTGTTACAGTCTGTTTTTTTTCTAATTCTTGGAAACGTGGTCACCCACATAGGGAATCCCTGACAACACTCCATTAGGCAGAGTGTCCAAGCAGCCTGAAGGCCCCAGGGATGTTCTGTTGAGAAGTGTAATGATGATGAATCCTTTCCATATTGTTTATGATTTAACAACTGGTTTATTATGTAGGATGTTCTGGGTCACTCCTGGGAAACTATTTAAACAAATAATCTGCAGTTAAGTGACCTAATAGAGCAAGTGTTGTCAGGTTCTTGGAAGAGCCCCATAATCTAAAGCTATTCATAGATTCTGGGAATTGGAAGGTCCTGTCAATATCTTCTAGTAAGATCCCTTTGCTATATTAGTGTGTAAACCAGGGCCTAGAGAAGTTAGGAAACTTGCCCAAGGTCAAAATTTGCATTCTTCACACATATCTTTACCCCCAAAGAGATAATGTCATTTCCACCACACTGACATCTTCCTGGTGTAGTGGGAAGACCTGTTTCTAGTGCAGGCTCTGACACTCAGCAGGGCATGACCTTGTACAAGGTCAGCAAGGGGCTGAACCTTTCTGAACTAAGTCCACCATAAAGCCTCTAGGAGCCTGCCAGTTATAACAATGGCTTTGTGCAGTCATTTCTTGCAAAAAATTACTGGAGCTTATGCCTCAGGTGTTGAGAAAAACTAACCTGCTGCCTTATCACAACTTTTTGGACCAGAGAAAGAGGAGAAATCAAAGGCAACCATATGTCAGTTGAGGGTCAGGAAGACCAATGACCTCAGAGATGAAATCCACCCAGTGAGCACATGAGGACTGACAGTGTCTTTGGGATGCTCACATGCCAGGTGTGGTGGACTCTCTTGGGGATCTATTGAGCATCTCTCACCTCTTATTTCTTCCTGGGAGACCTCGATTTTGTTCAAGAGTCCACTTATGCTGTGTGCCTTCCAGTGTGGGTTCTGAGTGCACTAACTCTCATCTCCTGACCAGTGTTTGATTCAAGAACTCAGGTGCAGGCTGATCAGCATCTGGCATTCCCTGGGCAATACTATTTACCAGGAGGTGGGCACATGACTTAAATTGGCCAATCAGGCGGAGAGGAGGTGATTTTATTCCATGCTTTCTCTATCTGCCCATATGTGAAATAAGAAGGCATTTGCCCCAGCTGTTCTGGGAAGCTGTCTGGGAACCCATGAGGGAAAACAGGATGAGCCAAGACCAACCCTACCAGGGGAAAGGAGCAGAGCAAATCACAAAGAAACCCATCCACATGAGCACATTTTACATGTAGCCCATCTTACCTCTAGACTTTCTCTATGTGAAGTTTTAAATGTCTCTATCACTTAAACAGGTTTGAGACTCTTTTTGTTTTTTGCAGTTGGAAACCTCCTGACCTATGGACTAAGTAAATTAAAACACACATATAAGAAGGCAAATACCTGGAAATCATGTCAAATCCTAACTGAGGTAGAGGATTTGCTCAGTGCTGCCCCTACTGTCCTGAAGGCACAGGTCCCTCCTGGGCTCTGCTGTAGAGATCAGATTCCATGCTAGTCTGCATTCCTTTGTATGTCTGCAAGAAAGCCCAGGAACTGAAATGTGACCAAGTGTGTCTATTCTTACAACTTCTAAGAGCTTGACCAACACATTGTCTAATCTTCAGCTTCCATCTGTGAAAAAGCATTGATGACACTTGTCCCCTTCATAGACCACCTAATAAGTCCATTGCTCATTTCCAAAACCTCATCCATTTCTCTTCTACTCATCCCATCTCTGTTTCCCTGGCCCTGTCAACAAAGAGCAGGGTCAGATTTGGGGAGGAGAGGACGAGAAGTGGATGTGCAGGAGCTGCCCCCTGAGTAGGCACAGCTTTGCACTATGGACACGCCAGAGGCTCTGAGACACCAGAAAACTCACAGAGGTTTAAGCACAGCCCCTCTGCCTCCCCTTGCCAGAATGCGTGGAGGGCTCCAGTTCTTACTGCATGTCCTCTGCCAGTCCTTTACACCTTTGGAATTCCACACATTCCATTCTAGGGGTTAAGATGATGCTGGAACCCAGCAAACCACTCTGCTCTTTCCCTCAGAACTTCCAGCAAATAGAGACTGGGCCAGATTCTGAGTAGGGGACCATCCCTGACTGGGATGGAGACATCAGATCATATTGTGTGAGCTTCCTGCTTCCCTGAACCACCACTTCACCACACAACATTTGATCCGGAGCCTGGTTAGCAGCTAACACAGAGGGCAACCAGGTGGAGAACAAGAGACTGAACAGTGAGCAGGATGGAGCCTGCAAGGCACACATAGGCCCTGGATGCATGAGGCAATCACTCTTCTGTGACTGTCAGGACTCCATCCCCAAAATACTTTTTTATTCCCTTGTGTCTTAGTCCATTTTTTTCTGCAGTTAAAAAATATTACAGACTGGGTAATTTACAAAGAACAGAAATTTATTTTCTCGCAGTTCTGGAGGATGGGAAGTCCAAGATCAAGGTGCCAGTTGGTTTGGTTTCTGGTGAGGACTCTCTTCCTCTCCATGTCCACACATGGTGGAGAGGGAGAGAGAGAAAGAGCGTGAACTTGTACTTTTAGAAGGACTCTATTCCCACACAATGATGAACCCACTCCCATGATAACAACATTAATCCACTCACTCCACCCTCAGGGCATAATCACTTCTCTTTAGGCCCCGGGTGCCAACACTATTGCATTGGAATTAAGTTCCCCACACGTGAATAGTGGGAGACACATTCAAATCATAGCACCTTGGGGGAAGATATGACAGCATTCAAATGCTTTATCTGGAAAACAATGAGGTTGGAGTAGAGAACCATCAAAGTCACCCCAGACCACATATTCTTGGTTATAACATTTCCTAGAAAGGAATTAATGAGACTCCTGGAATTTAAGGTGTGAGCCAAGTATCTTCTCTCCAGCCTTAGTGTCCTCAGCTGCTCTGCAGAGCTCTACTTGTTTTCAAGGTTTACCCAGAATCAGAGAAGAGCAAATGGGAGAAAATAAAGCATAACCACTTGTTTCATTTTCATATACTTGAATAACATGGAAATATTTCTTGGTATTTCCCCATTTAATCTCTCTCTCTCTCTCTCTCTCTCTCTCTCTTTCTCCCCACCCCCTCTCCTCACTTCCTCTTTCAATATCTGTCTTTCTCTTAGAGCATGGGAAGAGATGACTTCCCACTCCTGGTCTTCCTCCCTGTTTTATCTCTAGCCTCAGCAATCTTGGAGATTTGTAGGACCTCTTTCCGGGGATCTACCCAGTTGAGAAAGAACTCAGCCCTTCAGGAATTATCCAACCTGCAAAGAGCAGTCTACACTGTGGCAGTCTGGGAGTTGTGACTTCCCTCCCCCTTGCAGGTCTCCCCGCCAAGGGCAGCTGCACTGGTATTAAGGCTGGGCCTTGGCAGTTCAGCTGCAGGTCACAGCATGGCCTCCACATACCCTATGGACCACGGAGGTCCCTGGCCCGGCCTTCCCGCCTGTCTGTTGGGAGTGAGGGGGACAGCAGCCAGCTCCACCTGGCTTCTGATCTGTCTTGGAATGCGTGGGCAAGGGAGGGTGAAATGGCCCACAGGGCTAAGAAAACGTCTGCTCCTCTTCCCATTTTACGCCTTTCTCCCTTTTCGGCTTAGCAAACTGAAGTTCAAATCAGGGTCAGGGAAGGGGGTTGCTAATAGGGTTCAGATTTCAGACATAGGAGGAGCTGGGAGGCAATTGTTGAGCCTGTGTTTACAGGCATCATGTAGGACACTTTCTCATCCCCCTGCTGTCAGCTCCTGAGCACCTACTATGTGCCAGGCTCTGTGTTCTAGGGCTGGGGATAGCAGGAAGAGCCCTACGGAGTCCACGGTGAAGCCACAGAAATATTAATGGTGACAACAGTGCTAGCAGTGGTTCATGGACTGTGCAAAAGACTGTGAGAGCTCACTGAGAGATGACAGCAGCTATGCAACACTTCACGGCTGTGCGCAACGCAAAGACAGAAAAGTCAGAAAGTCGTGCTTGCTTGCATCTAGAAGCAGAATCAGCTTATGTATGAGACATGATTTCTAAGCAATCCTTGCCTTGCTCTGACTAGAGTCAAACTTCACATCTTGTCTCTGTGGATGGACTCCCTGGCTATGTGCAGGACACATGGCCTGTGGGGCCCAACATAGCAGCAAGGTTGGCCTGGGGCAATTATTGTCTTTATTCTTTTATTCAGTCATTGAAACAATAAATGATTGTATACAGTGTACCAATAACTATGCTTGGTTTAGCAATTGTATATTTTGTTTATTTGATTGTAGTCCCATCAGACTGCAAGTTTTCATGAGGGCAAGAGACCAGGTCTGGCTTGCTCATCCTTGTATCCCTAACCCAGCACAGTGCTCAGCACACGTAGGTTCTCAGAAAATATTTGTTGAATGTGTGAAAGAAATGACATGGCAGCTGTGGACACTTACTACTAAAACTGTGATTGTAGGCAGTTGTCTCTGATTTTTTTTTTCTACTTTCCCTAACCATATCATAACCAAAAAAAAATCCATATATATGGCGGGCATGAACAGGGAAAATGGGATACAATATTTTTAACTGGAAAGTTCCTGAAAAAAATAATTTAGACATATAATCGTAGTCCATAATCCTCTTCTTTCTTCCTGGCGTGTCCTCCTACCTCTGTGCCCAGCCTAGCTTGGGGATCATTTTTACCAGTTCTTGCCAAAGTAGAAAAAATTTGGTGAAGAGTCTACAAGTAAGGACTTAAGAGATAATCTCACTAAAGAAGTGTCTGTATTTCAGTAGAAGGCTCTGAAATTTAACAATTCAGCCAACTTTCAGTGAAGTTGCAATGAATTAGGGTATCATACCAGCTATCAGGAAATCAAAGATAAACAAGATATCTTCCTAAGGATAAACTAAATTACACAAAAATACAAAGCTGAATATTAAAAGCCTAAGAAACCTACAGAGGAATGTTAGGGATTTAGAGGAGGGAAAGCTGGATGAATCTAGGATGTTCTCATGGAACAAGTAGCATTGAGATGTATCTTGCTGGGGTTTTGTGCAGACAAAGATGAGGATGGGCACAGCATTGTAAGTGGAGGAAATGCATGGTGAATTTTTCCTTTTGGCTGCAGCCAGAGCTAAAAGCACACATAGGGAACCCAGACACAATGTCAATAACAAAAACAGCTAATGTTTATTGAGCTCTTAATATCTGGCAGGCAGCCTTTGTTTAAACTTGATGACTCACTAAGTAAGTAAGATAATGTTTCTACTCCCATTTTACAGGTGGAAGAAACTGAGGCATGGAGGAGTTAAATAATTTGCCCAAGCTCTTATCCTTATTAAGTGGTGAAGCAAGGGTTTGAATTCAGACTATCTGAACCACCATGTCATAACTGCAGCACCAAAAAGTGAGAGGCTCTGCATGCAAGACTGAAGAGTGTGAACATAATTTTATGACCCTTTGAATGTGACACAATCAGTGATATGCCAACATTGATTTAACGGCAGTGGCCAGAGTGGCTTAGATGAGAGAGAGACCCATGCTGATTACTGCCCAATGCCTGTCTCCATGCAATTCCACCAAACCTTGGGACCTTGGAGGATCTTAGATATAAAATGGACTTAAATGGCCAAGTCAAAATGCCTTCTTATTCAATTCACCATACTTACTCATTGACAATGATGTGAATATTCATCTGTAAATCTACAACTTTCTGCTGCTCTTCACTGGGACTCTAACGCGCTGCTTTCCTAAAGCTTCAAGACGTCTTAGTGTCAAAAGTGCTTATAGCCAATATGACAATTGATTAGGGCTGTGTTTCTCAAACTGTATTCCAGGGAATACTCGTCTTATGAAATGTCATCCCCATCCTCTACTCCCAAAACAAGGATTCTGTAGTGGTCAAATAAGTTTAGGAAGACCCTATGTTATACTGTCTTCCCCCACCAGGAGAATGACCACAAACAGCTATGTATGAAAAGTTCTGATGATTCCAATGGTGAAGAAAACACTTAACTTTGTTTAATCCCATGTTCTCCAAGTTCATTTAACCAGAAGACACTGCATTCATGCAGCATCTATTAACAACCCAAGGCGCAGAGGTCAGCAGGAAACTCTTGGGCAATGCTGCCTTAGGAAACTACTCCTCTCGCTCTCTTTGTTGTTGGTATAATTCTTGGGAGGAACAATAATAGCTTCTATTCACGTAACTCTAGGCCTTCTCCAAGTGCTTTTACAAATGTCATCTCATCTTATAATATCTGAAGCTTCAGCCCAACAAATCTTTCAAATTCCTTCTTTGAAGCAGAGTCCTGAGGGATTACAATTGTGTAGGTCTATCTCAGAAAGTCAACCCCTGTGTCTATCTCTTTTTCAGATCACAAGGGTAAAATTTTCTACTACTTAGAAAAAGAGAGAGAAATCCTTTTTGCCCTAACAGATTTTATCAGGAATTACTTAAAATGTGCTTATAATAGTAAATGTCAAAGAGTAACACTTCTCAACTCCCTTAAGAGGTCCCCTCCCAGCCATTTATTCTGATACTAACTGCTTTCTGTTAAGTATTACTTTATGAGGAACACAATTAAAGTAAAACATTTTAAAAGAAAATGAGGATTTTTAAGTAGAGCATTCTAATTGCTAAATGACTTTCTCTCTCAAAAATATTTGCATTCAAAAACAGAGCAAAACTGGAGGGCAACACTTAACCCAAAGGAGTGACTCTGTAATGTCAGATTTCTGGCTGTAAGCACAATATTTGGGGAGGGGAGGAATGTTATTTTTATCCCTCAAATCACCTCACAAAGGCAATTGTTGTCTCTGTCTATCAAGTTTTTTCTGATCATTTCTGATCATTCCTACCTTTCTGTCTGCTTCTGAATTCCAGGAATGAATGGACATTAAAATTTGAACCAACGTGAATCTTGGCTCCATCACTAACTCATTGAATACTGTTTCCAAAGCTACCTTTTTCCCACGTTCTTCATCATTAATTATAAAATCACACTGTTTATTAACACTGTTGTTGTGAGGATAAAACTGGAATAGCTGCAAAGCATCTAGCACCCTCCCAACGCATAGCAGCTCGCCAGTAAGTGTCAGGATATAGATCAGCGTTTTCGTTGGCAAACTGTAGGCGAGAGAGGCAACCAGTAGCCAAATGTTGAGCCAAATGCCTCTTTGATTTCTACTTAATGTGGCAAAGTGGGTGAAGCCTCGTCTTCTCTGCCCAAGGAAACCCAGGAGGACACTGCAGAGGACTGTTGGCTCATCACCCACCCCCACCTCTCCAGCACTGAACTATTCATTCCACAGTGACAGCTACCCTGGGCCCCATTCAAAGGTGCCTGACCCTTGGAAAGGAAAGCCCAGGGAGGGCTCATTACTTCTCCTTAGCAGCTGTGGCCACAAAACCATGCAGGAGAATGGGGCACTGAGAGAGATTTAGCAGACGGGGATGGGGGCAAGGGGCCAGGAAGTGAGCATGTTCTCAGCCAAAATGCCAAGTTCAGTAGCTTGAATAAAATCCATCCTAACCTCCAAGGCCCATAGGTCACCATCTGGAAATGGAAAACCAACACCAACAAATTGTTGTGGGCTACAGTACCACCAGATTTCAAAAGAAGCTGGACTGAGTGAGCCAGGCTTGGCTTCTCCCTTTGGCTGCCCCGGGCTCTCCTATTTGAAAAGATAAAAGGCCTTTGGTCCCACCCAAATCATGACTGTGAATGCACTGGAAGCAGGGGTGAGTTGCTGGGACAAGGGTGGAGTTGTCCCTGACACCTCCGTTCAGTAGCTTGACACCAAGGCACAGGGCCAAAGCCCGATGGTGCTGTTTTGTCCCCCCTTAGCTTCTCGGAGGCTGGCAGCTGTCAGGGCAAAGATGGCAGATCAGGAAGCACCTGCATCTGCTGCGGGCCCCTCTGGCCCCTCCAACTTCCAGCCCGCAGCCCCCTCCTCCCCTCTGCGGCCCTTGAGGAATCTTCCACAGGTGGTCTGAGGTGTCACCTACAACCAGAGTGCGGATGAGCTTCTCTCTGGCCTGCTGGGCTTTGCGCCGTCCCTGAGTCCAGTCACCCCAGGCCCCACCAGAGAGCTGACAGGCCTGGTGTGGCAGACATGAGGACAATGGGCTTGCTGGCCTGAAAGCATTCCAGTCTCCCACGTTCAGGAGGAAGGGGTGTGTGGCGGGGAGGAAAGGTCACTGATGCAGACAGTTTATGTTTTCCCAAGCCAGCATTCCTCACAAACAGCTGTGTTTATACAAAACTGGAGGAGAGGGAGAGAAAGACGAGAGAAAGGACAGTGTCCTGGGGATGACATCATTCCGTCTTGTCTGCCTAGACTCCCACCGCTGGCGGGGGTCAGGGGGCCGAATGGCGGCAGGCTGGTGAACGTGCTGGTGGAAGGACGTGCAGGGTTTGGACGTGAGCGTGTTTATTAGATATGTAATTTTCCTACTCTCCGCTCTGCTCCCTCCCCGTTCACTCCCAGAACATCCTAATACATTTTGCAGAACACTATTTTCCCTGTAACAGCAACCTCTAAGGAAGGCTGGACCAGGGGCTCATGTTCACCCCTCCTAATCTCTTTAACAAACCCCCCTCACAGAAGCAAAGCCTGACAGGAGGCAGAGTCATTAAAGTGAATTAAAATGCATCCAAGGAGAGATTAGCCCCCAAAGCCATTCCCATATCAGACAAAGGCCCCTTTCATGCAGACTCCAGCCACTTGGCGTCCTGTAAGCAGAGATTAGGGAACAAATTCCCAGAACCCAGAAGCACTGGCTCTTTGGGACATGGGCCAACACTTACCCTCCCTTGGCTAGACCTCAAGAACTCAACTTCTGCTTAAGCTGTGCTTGGGCTTCTTAAGACTCAGACTGTAAGAAAAAGGGGCTCCACGGGGACATAATGATCCACCCCCTTTGGTTGAGCCAGGTCTGTCCCTAACAGAATCCAGATGACAAGGCCCTCACCTGTTCTCAGAACTCTGCCAGAGGACGTAATGGGATGATTCCCCAGCCTCCCGCGTCAGGATCTCAGGTAGGAGGTCCAGCCACCAACAGTCTGAGCATAGTCCCTTCTGACCCTTATCTGCGACTGTCATATCGAGTGCCCCTTTTGTGCCAAGCTGGAACTTGCAAGATGTGGGTGCAAAGAGATGAGCAGGATGGAGTTCCCGCTGTCAAGGCAACCCTAGAGGATGAGGCCTGATGGGAAAATGTTTCCCTTCCTCAGAAACTGGCTGATCCAGTTGCCCGGGACTCACTTGGTAAAGCCTCTTTGTTTCGGATCTCCCACCTTCCTTGCTCCATTCTCCTTTTCTCTCACTTCCCCTTGGGACTACTTTCCAAAATAAGCTATTATTCACACAAGCGATGGTTAATATTGTGTGTCAGCTTGTGTGTCAACATGGCACCCAGATATGTGGTCAAACATTATTCTGGGTGTTTCTGCGAGGGTACTTTTTGAATAAGATTGACATTTAAATCAGTGGACTTTGACTAAAGAAGATTGCCCTCCCTAATGTGAGTGGGCCTCGTCTAATTAGCCGAGGGCCCAACTACAACAAAAGACTGACCTTCCGCAAGCACAAGGAAACTCTGCGGCAGGTGGCACTCAGACTTGAACTGAAGCATCAGCTCTTCCTACGTCTTCAGCCTGCTGACCCACACTACAGATTTGGACTTGCCAGTGTCCATAATTACACGAACCAATCCCTTAAAATAAATTTCTTTTTATATATTTATATGCACACACACACACATATCCTATTGGTTCTATTTCTCTGGAGAACTGTGACTAAGACAACTCATAAACTTCTGTCTCAGGCTCTGCTTTCTGGAAAACTCAGCCCTAAGATAAGGAAATGTGGTTGAGCTTGAGATTACCGTGGGACAAAGAAGTGAATATCCAACAGGGGGTACCCACAAGAGGAATGTGGACTTAGGATTCACCGGCACATCAATGGTACCTGAAGCCAGGAGAATGGCATAAACCCTTCAAAGGCTCAAGAAAACATTAAGTTCGACTCCTTGTCCTCACTCACAATACATTAACTTACAAACTTACTCAAATATTTTGAGAGGAGAGAAGGAAAAAGGAGAGAAAATTTCATTAAAATAAATAAAAGTATCATTCTACCCATAAAGTACGTGTACATATATGGCTCTTACCAGGGTCACAATTTCAACTTGAGATGTTGAAAAACAATTGCACTCTTTCGCCCCGTCCTCCACCTGATCTTGTGCTGTCTGCAACCGTGACGCTACCGAGGTCCCACAGGGCTATATTTTCAGTCCTCACCTCTTTTCTATATTGGCCACTCCAGCCTCTAAAGCAAGTGAAAGGAAGGGCTTTCTCTTCTGGAATCAAATTCTTTTTTATTTTAGACTAACTCCTACTCCAATGGATGGCCCCATTAAGCCCTGGAATATAACTAGTGGGGGAATGAGAACATCAAGGTTCTAGCCTTGGCTCCAGGCACTGACTCACTGTGTACCCCTGAGCATGTTACTTCCCCTCTCTGGCCTCAGTCTTCTTGTATAGAAAATATTAATAAAAAGGGTAGAACCAAATGCTCTTTAAGATCCCTTTTATACCTAGCATCCTGGCTTCTGAGACATAGCATGCTTCTTCCCACCAGACCACGTCTTTCTGAGAAGCTTGTGGGAACACCTTGTGTGCCCTCCGGGACACCCAAGCCAACACACCCCCACTCACACACTTCTATGCCCTGTGGTCTGTGTCCACTTCAGTACCCACCCCTGCCTGGTCTTGCCTTCTCTGTCTTCATTTTCACCTCTGAAGGAAGATTCCAGAACATATTGTGGATGTAAAAACTCACAGAGAAGGGAAAGACAGCAAGTATCCCAATGAATATTTAATAAAAACTTCCACCAACCTACCCATTTAAAGAAATGGAAAAGCTATTTATCTTTGAGACTTTCCTTAGCTACTTAATCAGCCATCAGGGAAAACCCTTTTCTTATTTAGTTCTTGAAGGAATCTTGACTGTTTTTCATCTTTTAATTATTTGTACTTATTTTCACATCTGTGCACATTCTGCAGCCTCCGACAGTTTTATAATGCTTATACTACAAAAACTTGAAGACCTATATTCCCAGGCCAAGAATCTCACTGGTAACGTTCAGAGGGGAAAGATGCCATTTCTTCCAGGATCGTGGCTTGTTCACAAGGCCAGCCCCAGAATGTGTCCAGAATCAAGCCAAGGAATCCATCGGCCCCCGATCTCTCCATATGAAAGCACACACCTCACCCAGTTTTTCTCTGTTTCAGCCTCTTGCCTGTTTCCTTCATAGCACCTATTCACAGATGTTTGCATTTCTACTTCTGTTGCATTGTTTGCTATCTGGCTTCTCTGCTGCACTGTGAGATCCTTCTGGAAAGGTGCCTGCTGCACCCTCTGCATTCTCAGCTCCTAGCCGATGTTTGGCATATAATAAATGCTCAATGAATGCTTGTCGAATGTTGATTCATAGCACAGCGGGACCAAAAATGCAAGGCATTAACTCTTACGGCAGAATTAACAACCCTTAAGTTTCAGCTGTCTTCTTCCTTGAAGACCAGGAAAATGAAAATAGTCTGAAAAACATCCACGTCTGAGGGCCATGACACACTCACTCGAGCAAGTAGAAACAGAAGGAAAAGCACTGGCCTAAGAGCCAGGAAGTCCGGTTCAAATATCAGCAATTTCTTCATTAATGTACAACCTTGGGCAAGTATCCTACTCTCGCTGAGCCTCACTTTCCTATAAAATAAGGAAATTGCAGCTGATCAGTGTTTTTTTCAAGGGTTTTTAGCAGTAGAACATGATTTATAGAGCAGATTAAAAGTGGCATTTTATTAGCATAAAACATTTCTTAAGTTAGAATGTCTGATATTTACTTGATATTTACATGAACAGTGAGACTAATGAGGCTGTTTGGATGAATACAAAAATATCAGGTCCAGAACTAGGGGTAAAAGCTGACACCTCATTTTAAACTTAATTATACAGTCTCAAAATTCAGATTCACACAGATAAATGGCTTAAGAACGGTTATTCCTCAGAACAATAGGTCTGATTTCCAAGTATGTGCCTAAAAGAGATATACTGGAAAGGCAGAGGAGAGTTAGCTGTCTGCCAAGCTCATCTCTTCTTCTTTCAGGGCAGGTTGACTACATTTCCCAGAGTCCCTCACCATTACGTGTGGCCACATGACAGATTTCTGGCCAAGAACAGATGAGTGGAAGGATGTGCACCACCTCCAAGGAATCCCTGACACCCCATCCTTCATGTTCTTTTTCCTTCTGCTGCCCAATACAGAAAGAACACAGAGAACCCAGAAATCCTGAATGAAAGATGGTGGAGCCTCAAGATGGAAGGATCCTGGGACCCCACATCTCTGCTTGAAGGACAGCTGCCCAGTGTTCAGGAACATCAACTTTAAGCTTTATTCTATTGCTGTATTTGAACCACTGTGTAAGTTGTTAAAACAACTAACATTATCCTGAAAACCTGGTAACACAAATTAATTTTTTGGAGTTCTCAAATGCATTAAAGTATGGTGTCTAATATATGCTGCTTTTAGTAGAGGTTTTAAAATAGTTTACATATTTTTAGCATGAAATGTGAATAAAATAAATGTTTGTAATATTCCTGAAATTTCTTCATGAGGCCCCGTATTTTCATGAAACATATTTGAAAATCACTTGACTAGATCCTTTCCAAGATCCTTCCCAGATCCAACATCTTATTGTTGAATATATTTCTAATTTTTCAAAGAGAAGTTGTATTGGTCTTTATAATGAGGAAGTGAACCTCTTCTGCCTTTGAAATGAAACAGCATCTAGGAAACGCCACGGGACACACATGATATTTCTAGCAAAACTATTGAATATTTAGGGGAGTAGGGCCTTCTTTCAAGAACTTCAATTCTAGAATCTTATTTCTCTAAGATGTAATAACAGTCATGCTAAAAATGGCCCCAATTCTCTGTCAATCAGTGACATAAATTGTCTGGAAGGTCTTTCAAAGCAAAGTCAAAATTAAAGCAATTTTTTTCATGTGTTCTACTTATATCCAAAAACATTTAAAAATGGCACTTCAATGAATCTCAAGACTACTAACCAGAACAAAAATGGACAAGACCATTTTCTTCTGCCCAGGAGCAGGGGCGATGGCCACAATGACCTGTGAAGTAGGCAATCACAGCAGTAAGCGGATGCCATGCCCAGGCATAGATCAGCACCTCAATCAAGCCAAAAGGAGACCCAGCCCTAACCTAGAGGCTAGACTGACACAAGGACTTTTTCTAGAAGCAAAGCGGGTTAGTCCCTGAAGGGGACAAGGAGAGGACGTCAATGCAGGAAACTTTGACGTATGTCCAAGTTTCCCAGGATCTAAATTTATCTAAATAATGTTCACCTCTGAAGACAGTACTATGCTATTCATCTATAGGGAATTGAAGGCCCTCAAGAACTCTGATCAACATTACCCACCAAGCCTGGGAGCCTTGAAGGGAGGCATTACCCTACGGGGTGAGGAACAGATTCAAACAGACTTCGGATTCCGACATGCTTGAGTTTGAAGCCAATGCCTTGCTGCTGCCGTGTGACCTTAGGCAAGTTATGTAACCACACTGACCCTGTTAGCAGCCGACGATGTACAAATGGCAACTTGAGATGAACGCCCTGTTCACATTCGCCCAACCCCAAAACCTCAGGCCCAGACACAGGCTTCTGATTCCCACTCAGCCCCGTGGTTCTAAAGAATCCTGCTAAGTGCTATGCCTCCTGGAAGGAAGGGATGCTCTGTCCCTGCAGACCAGAGACCCAGAAGCCACTCCAGGTCCTTGCCCAAGTTATGTGGTAGAAGGGGAGGGATTGGTTTTCTGTTTTTCTTTCTTTTCTCTTTTTTCTTTTTGTTTGTTTGTTTTTCATTTGCAAAACATTTGAGAAGCTTAAGGAAAACAATCTTTGTGAGCCCCTATGAAGATGTAACTCTAGATGGCTCCCCAGCTGGACCAGGCCTGCCAAGTGTCAGCCTAGAAACCACAAAGAGAAGGAGAATTTCTGTACAAAGGAGGCATGGGTCTCTCGGAGTAGATTATCAAAGGTTGAACCAAAAATAAACTTGTGCTAATATGAATGCTAGGACAGGCAAAACCAACCCCTAGTACTTAAGGGCTCCCATTTCCTGGGCCAGACTGGGGACGGCTCCCAGACAGAGCTCGGTGCACAGGAGAGTATTTAAAACGGCATGTGTCCATCCTCCACTGCAGGCCACCATGTCGGAAGACAATCTGGGATTGCTGACAGGTTGACTTTCCAACTGCCTGGCCTGTCTTATGCATCCTATTTCATCATGCCTAGGCCCCAAGGTATGATGACATCGGAAAAAAGTAATTTATGACATTCTCCTTCCAGAGGGATTACATCTGTTTCTGTTTCTCAAGATCGTCCTCTTACTGGACTCAGTTTGTTTTCTCTGCATATTTGCTTGGCCCCACCTGCCCCTGGACCTCGAATGCTCACCCTGTGGAGAGTCTCTGATGCTGCCATCACCTCATCTTCTAAAACTGCCAGCCATCTCTGCATCCCCCCAGAGTAGGGGCTGTGTGGCCTCTGATGTGCCTGTCTTGGTGTGAGCCGCAGCGGCTCCGTCACTCAAGTCTCACCCAGCCAGATTCGTGGTGGCTTTGGCTTTCCCAGCAGCTGCCTGAAAGGGCCAACCCTGAATGGTAGGAGGTAAAGCATGGGAAGGATCCAGCAAATTCTTCTTCCTTCCTCCCTACTCTTCCAAAGCTCTGTTCCAAGATATTCCAAGACTGTTCCTTAGACCCTCTCCAAGAATGTCCCATGTGACCAAACAACTCACTGTATGTCTTCTTGCAAGGCTGTGGCCAACTCTATGACACATCACTTTGCATGCTCTTCCCCTCCTTCCTGTCCTACCTTGTGTATCCCACACTCTTGCTGCCCTAGGACTGCACTTTTCAGCAAAATGTTAGCACATTTGCCTCCGGCTCTCTGTTCTGAAGAATCAAGCCCAAGACAGCCCTCATGGTTCTGTCTCCAGCTGGAGGCCCTAATGTAGGCAGCCTGCCCACCTCTAGCCACTTCGCTACTGTGTTTCCTCCCCCTTTAAATTTGTGTCTCCCAAATGGAAGATTTGAAAGTGGAGTAGTATACCTCACCAGCTGTTAACACCAATTATAGCCGCTTTCTTTTCATTTCATTTATTTTTGGCTTATACCTTGAGCTTGGAGTTTTAGGATACCCTTGGCTGATTTTTATCAAAAATAAAATATAAATCCATGTATACACCTTTCCCAGGATCTGGAGAGAAATAAAATCCCAGTCACACAGACCCTGAGTACACACTGTAATTCTACAGGAAAGTTGACCCAGACCAATAGTTTCTACCATCCAAGTTCACCCAGGGGTAGTGTTTCCCAAAGTCTGATCCATAGAACACTAGTTGTGTGGGATTAGCAGACATTCCAAAAATTATATGATTCTGTTCTCAAATACACGTGGGTGCCTCAAGGTTAAACAAAATTAAATAGTTCCATAGTTCCCCTCACTTTATGGGATTTCAGAGACATTGTTATAGTATTGTATAGTGGTCTTTTCCAACAGAGTTTGCAGCATTTATAGAATTTATGGGGACATATCTTTTTTCCTGAGCACCTCATAGGATTGATACTACACAAAATACTTAGTTCCTGTGGTTATCAATGTGGCAGAAATTCCAGAAGTACCAGGGAAGAAGTCTCCCTACTCTTCAGACTCCAGGTTCCAGAGTCTTTGGTCCCTGTTGAAAATACTGTGGCTTTGTAGAGTGCACCTTACTCTTCTGACCCTTTGAGAAAGTATTAGAAATCTACTATCTATGGGCTACAGAACTAACAGGGGCTGAGGTTAACCATCAAGCACCAGCTCTGGGCAGTGCTTACTTTCTTCTTCCTAGTTCCCTCCATCCACAGAACGGTTTCTATTCGTCGTTCTTCCACTTCCTTTCCACATAATGTTACAGCCACTCCCCCACAAGCCCACTAATAACTACTGTCAATCTAGCTATGCATGTCCCAGCAGAAGGGAGAACTTCCAGTCACCTTCCTAGCCTGCATGTTCCCAGACATCCCCACCCCTACCCAGCTCAGCTGAGACCAGTAGTCAGTGAAGGCTCACGGCATTCCACTGTCCTCCCATCCTCCAGTGCTCCCTGAACTCACTTTTTAGCTCCAGGATTAATAAAGTGCAACCAGAAATGTTGCTGTTGTTAGCCCTGGGGGTTAAAGCTGCCATCACTGCATAAAATCTGGAGTGAAGCGTTCTGCAAGCAAAGCCAGCTGATGACTGCCGTCCCTCTGGTAATAAGCAACGGAAACAACCCCGCGTGTTAGCGAGCCTGCCCCCCAGGACAGCAGCAGCAGCAGCTTGCTAGGAGAAGGTTAAAAGAAGGGACTAGATCTGAACTCAGAGATGGGAATGTAGGAAAGGGAAAGGTCTTTGGGCACCACCTAAACTAGCCCCCTCATGTTCATGGGAAGAGACCAAGGTCCAGAGAAGCAAACTTGCTTGCACAAGACCACAGCATGAGTTAGCGGTTGAGTTAAGAATAGAGCCACAGGCATCTTCCCAGAGGAAAATCCAGGGCAGCCCAGTCAAGCTATTTCAGACAAAGTCTCCCTCTGGGTCTGTCAGGCACTAATGTGTGCCACCGAGGCTCGGGGAGCCAGTGGTGTCAGCAATGGGGTGAAAACTGGAGCGTGGAGATGTTTGTTTTATTTCTATGCCTGTACTTCTCCCTCTCTAAAAGCAGGGGGAGGCTGGTACTGAAATGGAAAACTTATGCTGATATCCTTCGGAGGAAATTTGGAAGACAGTCTGCATTCTGGATTCTCCCATCACAACCAGGTTTAGCAGTTCAGTTCAGGGCCATGACTATGGGATGTTGAGCAAAGAAGAGGGGAGGAAAAATAAAAGGAGCTTTGACTCAACTCCTCCCTGGCCTAACTAAGCAGAACACAAACACACAGGGACCTGTAGCTTCCTTTGGAAACCAGGCCAGAGCCCAACTCCTAACCACCTAAGACCCTAATCCCAAAAGACGGAGGGATGTCTATTTTGTGGCCTTTATGTTTTAATATAAGTCCCATTTAGCTACGCAGGGCCTGGGGAAGACAGTAGCAGCCCACAGGTGTAATCCAAATCTCAACTGATGAGAAAGCGCTGCAGCGGCCAAGGGAGCCCCTCAGATACCAGTAATCTGGACAGCCTGCCCTGTCCTCGGAGGGCTTCCAAGCCCAGATCCACAGACTCAGCACACCGTGTTCTGAGAACAAGCCGAGCGTGGAGGGAGCTCCCCAGCCCACGCAAGTGATAGCTCCCAGCAAAGTAGAGTTCCTGGGGAGAGTCATTCCCGGTGTCAGGTCTTATTTCCTTTTCCCCTGCAAGATTGGCATTCAGATGAACCTCTCCTCTCAGACTTTTGGGAAAACACAGCCAGGAAAAAAAAAGTGTGTTCTGCCAATCCAGCATCCTCTCAACACAGTCCCCAGCCTGAGACTCACAAATGCCCCTTTAAGGAAGCACAGCTGTTCAAGGTCTCACATGGTTTGACCAGGAGAGAGCAAGGTGGTCTCTATCTGAAGTGCCTTCTGCCTCTATGTTTTGGTGATTCTATTATCTATGATTTTATGGGAAAAAAGACAGAATGGATCAATATCTCCCAAGGCATTTCATCAACAAAAGCTTATGCATGCTGTCTATCAGATGGTCCCTCTGCATGTATGCGTGTGTGTATATATAGAATCATATGCCACATAATGACATTTCTGTCAATGACAAATTGCATATATGACAGTGATCCAATAAGATTATAATACAGAACTTCTACTGTACCTTTTCTATTTAGATACACAAATACTTACCACTGTGTTACAATTGCCTACAGTATTCAGTACAGTAACACGCTGTGTAGGCTTATAGCCTAGGAGCAATAGGCTACATGGTATCTCCAGGGCTGTCCAGAAAGTATCCAGTCATGTAATATGAAAAATAGAGACAGTTACTGAAGAAGATACAAGAAACATTGTACATAGGACAATGACCCCTAAGTCCCCTTCAAAGTAGGCACCTTGGGACTCACACATTTCTCCCAGCATCTCTTAACCTAACCTGTACACGTTCAGCATTCTCAGGTGTTCTGCTTGTTGCAGGCCTTCCAGAACATGGATCACTTTCAACAAATTCCACCATCCTTGAAGCGTTTGTGCCAGACTTTTATTTGCACTACACTCGTTGCATCGTCCCTGAAGGCCTTCTGAATCCTCCGAATAGTTTCCGCGGAGGAATGTTCAAGCTTAACACAAAATTTGATGCAGATTCATTGCTCTACTGGCTCAGTCATTTTGAATGTGACGGCCACACAGTACATGTGCTCACTCAATAGCATCTTGTGCCCCACTGACTAGTACAGTGAGGCTGTCATCGTTGACACATGCGCATCATAGTCCACTCGCCCCGGCTACCAGGTTACATCAATGCGGCGCAAACTGTTCCTCTTATATTAACTATGGCTGGATACTTTCCGGACAGCTCGTATATATAAAATACTTCTTTTAATACAGGAGATGTGAGCTCTGAAAAGCTGGTGGACAAATTCCCATGATTGAGTACCACCAGGTATATTGTGCCACTTGGTCCAAGAAAAGTCCATAAGAACAAGGCTTTCCTCACTACTCAAATGCTTGATGGTCGGGGATGTCCAAATCCACAGCAATTTTTTGAAAGAAAGTAGGTTAGGGCAGGTGGCAGTTTGGAGATGCTGGAAGCATCCAGACTGGACACTGCTGCCTCACCTTCTTCTGGCAAGCAGATACAGGTAACACCAACCTTTACTCCTCCTCACTAATGTCCCCCAAATTCCCCTTGGCCCGAGCTCTCTCCACTCTGACCACAAACCAGCAGGCCCTCCTCTCTCCACCAAGCCATCACCAACAACCCTTGGGCCCTATTTGTTCTATGGACAAGGAGAGCTGACCAGAGCTGGAAGAAGGATAAGGCCCCTTTCTCATCTGCATGACTCGAAGTCTGGGTCCCCAGCCCACCCTAGGCCAGGAAACTAAGAAAAAGAGGACTCGGATGTGAGGTTATGGTCCACACTCCTGGGATTAAGATGTTTGTCCAGGAGAACAGCCGTGATTGGGGGAGAGATAATCCAAAACTGCACAAGTTGCTCAGCAAACTTCTTTCTAGAACATATTGTGAATTACTCTTGGGTAACATCTTGAAGGACACAGAGCTCGCAGCCCTGAGCCAAATGGTGATGTACTGCACATGCCTCAGGTGCAGTTCATCACCCCCTGGACCCAAGAGGCCGCATGAGAATGGATAACTAATATCCCCTGCAGGCCTCGAGACTTCTGGCTGATTCCAGTAGATGCCGGCCCCAGAGCCTCTGCAGACAGCACATCCAGACAGGCGTGTTCCTTAGAAGAAAAGTCATAAACCAGAGGTTCTTAGGTCTGGACACAATTCAGAGACTACAGAGATTCTCTCCTAGGGCCCCTGATCTTATAAATAAGATCCCAGGAAATTTATTTACATTTGTTTTGAAATGCCTAAGAGATTGAAAACTCAGGCCCACTAACCTTGGGAAAATCCTTCGAAATGTCCAAACTAAACCTCTACAACTGCTACCCAAACCCACTTTCTCATATCTCCCAAACTCTTCCTTGCCCCCCACCCAACCTATCAGTCAGACAATTAATTCCAAGCTCCTGCTGCTTCATTGAAAGTCCTTCATGATCTGTTCCCCATCCACAATCCTGAACTCAATTCCCATTACACCTATCCATGTCCTCTGTGCCACAGCCACACCAGTCTGGTCATTAGTCCCCAAGCACACTCTGCACTTGGACCCCTGCTGACCCCCTCACCTTCTACACCTTGACACCCATCCTCTCTACTTCTTTCTAAAGGAACAGCTCAATTGCCACATGGTCCATGAAGCATTCCACTCTAAGTCAGAATTAGCAACTGCTACCTTTGTATTGGCGTGGGAGAAAACTCAAACCTCTAGAGAGCAACTTGGAGGGCAAAGGCTCATTCATTAAATTATTCACAAACATTTACTGAGCTATTAGAGTATGCCAAGCCCCTAGCACTTTGCAAAGAACTGTCACTCTACAAAATCGAATGAGATACAGTTGGACCTTCCAGCTGCCCATAGCCTAACAGGACAGTCAGATAAAATAACACAAGCCCAGTATAACATGTGGATTGCTCTAGAGGACATGGAGATGTCACGCTGGGGCAGAGAGCACTGGACGGATGATGCATGTGCTCTGCAAATAAGCTAATTGAGACCCAAGTGCTCTGACCACAGGACAAGGCCTTGGGAATTATGTGGCTGATGTGTGGGAAGAACCAGCTCAGCAGCCAAGCAGATGCTACTGCTTCAGAAAGGTCTCGGGGTGCCCACAGCACTGTTAACAAAGAATTCTCAGACAAAATCAGGCCAGGCCTTCTTCAGGGTGTAGGGAAAAAAATGAATCAGAATTTAAGAGCCCACTCCAAGTTCAACTTAGTTCAACTGAATCAACAGTTCCTGGGCCCTGCTGTGTGGCCCTATGGGGTAATCCCCCTGCATCAAACCAGGCTCAAACCTTGAAGATTAGGCCCAATCCCAGAAAGCCCTAGCTCCTCCCATGAGGGGTAGGGTGCTGCTCCTAGAGAACTTCCTCTAGCCCCCTGCAGGTGCCTTTCTGGATCCTCAATCTCCCCCCTTGAACTGTCCACTCTGTTCCAGCCCTGGAACTCCAAATTTAACAGCCCTGGAACTCCAAATTTAAATGAATTCTTACTTAGAAAGCACAAAGGAGGGAATAAAGTTTGTTTTGACAGAGCCAGAATCTGTATTAGTTTCTCGTGGCTGCTATAACAAATTCCCACAAACTAAGTGGCTTAAAACAAGCCACTAAAGTCTAGAGGTTAGAAGCCCAACACAGGTCTCCTTGGGCTAAAATCTAGGTGTCAACAGGGCTGTGTTTCTTTCTGGATGCTCTAGGGGAGGATCCACTTCCTGTCTTTTCTAGCTTCTAGGGGTCCCTTTTCTTCTTCTCCAAAGCCAGCATCATCGCATCTCTCTGACCATTCTCCCATGGGCACGTCTCCACCTCTGACTTTCCTCTCTCTTCTACTTAAGGACCCCTGTGATTATACTGGGTCCACTTCATCCAGGTTAATCTCCCCATATTAGAGTCTGCTGATTAGCAACCCTTTGCCTATAACCTACCATTCCCATGCTCCAGGGATTAGGGGCCTGGGCATCTTCTAGGGGCCAATTCTGTCTAACATCAAGGATCAATCCACCCCAGTCCCCTGGCTCTGCAGTGCACAGATCATGAAACAACTGGGATTGTGACCATGATGTGCAGTCTACACAGGGATCAAACTTGACTTTTTTGCCCACCAAAGTCAACAAGGCACAGCTACCTGCCACCGCACCTACTACTACCTCCTTCCCTTTGAAATCAGACTTGGTAGGATGTGGGGAGGTATGGGCAGAAGAACTTAGACTGCGCTCAAATGGAGATTCGTGGGGGACTGAGAACTTCAGGGAATAAAGGTCCATGGGGCCTACGTTCCAGGTAGGACCTCTTCACCACTAAGATTGCTTCCTCCTCACATCCAGACTGAAGACTGTTTGAAGGCAGGGTCTGTTTTGTATGTATTCCTGGATTCCCTTCCTTTCCTTTTGTTGGTCATTGGAGCATGCTTGCCTCAGGGCAGAGCAGACCAGAACTGGCAGAGAATTAACACCTTTGGGAGGAGCCAATGAATAAGCACTCCAGCCCCTTAGCCCCTCAGTGGGGCAATTCTAATGGAACTGATTGAGCCCAGTTACTTGTAGCAGTAATCTTAGTCACTCTCACAAGGGTGACCGACCTGTCCCAGTTTGCACAGGACTTCTCCCATTTAACATTAGAAATCCCATGTCTCAGGGAACCTCTTGGTCCCTAGCAAATGGGATGCTTGCTCATCCTAAATGCAATCTTTTTTCCTTCCCTTCACCATCTCATTTTCCCACTCCCCACCGGTGCTTCCTGGGATTGTCTCCCCAATAAACTGCTTGTGCTCAATTCCTTATCTCAGAGTCCACGTCTGGAACAGTCAAAGTAAGACCAGCCCTGTGCTCTATCTAGTTTGTGTCTAACTGGCAGGGCTAGTGCACTCTGACCACACATACTGTGCACCCCAAAACTAGAGGGTTGCTGTCCACATAGACTAAGATGTGAACAACCTCCCTGGTGGAGATCCTTGCAGGCCCTAATAACAGCTGGTATGTACGGCCGGGCCCTCTGTCAGTTTGTTCTAGGATGAAATTCTCCTTACCCCACCTCCCACCACGCAGGAAAGAAAAGGCCCACATTATCGAAGAAAAATCTTCCCATAAAGTCGGAGAAGATTTAATCCTCTCCTGCCCTTCTCCTCCTCGCCCTAGCCCTGCCCTGCCCTTTTCCAGATGTTCCCATTTAGTCATGGTGGGAGCTGAGCAGCAGACAAATAGCGCAACTGTGCCTGAGCGCCCTTCCCCATGAAGTGAGCTATGGCAGCTGGGCTTGCCCCAGTTGGGGAGAGCTTTGTGCAGATGACGATTATGCATGGGAAACCAGGGAGTCTTGGGGACCAGACAGCCATGACCGTGCCTCTGTGATTCTCACCACCCTTCAATTAGCAGCCTTGAAAATTAGGAAGGGCTCTCTGAGCCTTAACATGCCTCTCACAGACACCAGTTGGGCCTCACCTGGGGAGAGAGCCCACCCCAGGGCTGGGAGGCAGCTCTAGCAGTGGACATCTGGACACCCTAATGAGGCCAGCCCAGGATGGGAGCACAGCTAATTGCTCAAATCGGCCGTGATGTCTGGCTTCCAGCTGCCTTGTCTGGCAGCACCATTTGGATGTCTTGAGTTTACTGTGAGATTGGGACTGAGAGACCCTGAGGAATAAGGAATGGCAGCTGGGGTTCATGCTGAAGCCATTAAGGGGACATTTGTTGCAGGTGAAGAATGGTGGGACAGTAAAATAAAAATATCACAACTTGCTGTCATCTTACTAGGAAATCCACTGTCCCCAGCCAAGACAGGCCACTCCAGGAATACCGAGCATGTGGTATATGACTGCAGAAGAATCACAGGAGGGCCTGAAAATGTCCTGGGCCCTGGAGGGACCAGACTATTGCCCTTCCCCATACTCCTCAGCTCACTCTTCCTGAAGAACAGGCCTCCACTTGCCCACCCTGCTCCCAGACGTGATCTATGCTGAAGCTAAGGAAGTGTGACCCTCAGGGACACTCCCTTGCATAGGCTAATTTCAAGGCCCTGGAAAGAGTCCAAGCAAAGTTTTACACGATGGACTTTGGTCGCTGTTGTTGTAACTATGTTGGGGTTTTTTTGGTGGGTTTTTTTGGTGCAAAATTTGGAAAAGAAAAAATATTTTAATCATAAACAGTTAAAACCACTGTCTCTTTCTAGTCTGACTTCCCTGAGCCCCCTATTGTCAGTATTGCTGGTATTTGGAAAGTTTAGCTAAAAGAGAGTTGAATCTAGAGTATGTTTAGTTTTGATTTAGTGAGATATATTTACATGGTTCAATTTCTTCTATTTGTAGTCCTAGCTGTCCCATTGTAAGAGTGACTTCCAGAAATAGTCCTACTACCCATTCTACTGATCCATCTGGTATCTGGCATAAAGGTGCCCAGCCAGAGGGCCTATCATGACATAAATGTATCCAATGGCACCAGACTGGAAGAATCTGCATAATGTAGAAGAACCACACTTTGAAATATAAGGAGCCAGACACTAGTATGTGGAAAATAGTTCAATCTCAGAAGCATACAATTGTAAGTGGAGGAGTCAATTCTCATCAATACTTAGGCAAAAGGAAAGTGTTCTCTTACCAGGAGCATACTTGATAACTCAATGTATACAATTATAAACATGCTGTACAATGAAATTAGTTTTCATAGACTTCTAGATGAAATGAAAAGATTTCTGGCATCAACAAGGGAATTGTAACAAAAATTTTTGATCACTCCAAAAGCAGTAATTAAAAGAGATCCATTTTAAATAGAAGTAATGAATAGACTCTTGGATTGTTCGATAGTTTAATTTTAAAATAGAATAAAGCTATATAAGCATTGGGAAAAAAGAGTTTAATCTCTTCCTGATTGTACTATCACTGAAAAACAACCACACTCACAATGTGCCACTGTAGGGCCAGGAAAGGCAAACTGGTTAAAGACAGCAATCAATTCAAGGGGTATTAAAATTAGCCACTGCTCAAGAAAGCTTGAAGAACAACAAAGAACAAACAACTTGATTAAAATATGAGCAAGACTTAGACATTTCTCCAAAGAAGAGACACAAATGGCTAATAAGTGCATGAAAAGATCTTCAACATCACTAGTCATTAGGGAAATTCAAGTCAAAATGACAATGAAATACTGGCTCACACTTATTAGAATGGCTACTATCAGGAAGGAAGGAAGGAAGGAAAGGAGGGAGAGAGGAGAATGATAGAGTGGGAGAGAGGGAGGAAAGAAAATAAAATAACAAGTGTTGGCAAGGATGTGGAGAAATTGGAACCCTTTTGCACTGTTGAGAATGCAAAATGGTGCAGCCTCTATGAAAAACAGTACGGTAGTAGGTCCTCAAAAAATTATACATAGAATTACCATATGATCCATCTATTTCACTTCTAGGAATATACCAAAAAGAATTGAAAGCAGGATTTCAAAGAGATAGATGTACACTCATGATCATGGCATCGTTATTCACCATAGCCAAAAGGTGGTGGCATCAACAGAAGAATGGATATGCAAAGTGTGGTACATACAGACAAGGAAATATTACTCAGTATTGAAAAGGAAGAGCATTCGGACACATGCTACAACATGGATAGCTCTTGAGGGCATTATGCTAAATGAAACAAGCCAGTCACAAAAAGACAAATACTCTATGATTCCACTTGTGTGAGTTGTGTAGGATGGTTAAATCTACAGAGACTGATGTAGAATGGTGGCTACCGGGGGGCTGCAGGCAGGGGACATGGGAGCTGTTTCATGGCTATAGTTTCAGTTTTGTAAGATAAGAAGATTATGGTGATTGGTTGCACAGCAATGTAAATGTACTTAATGCCACTTTAACTCTATGCAAAAATGGTTAAGATGGTAAATTTTGTTTTGTGCATTTTACCACACTTAAAAATTTTTAAATCTCAAGAAAACCCCTCAAAACTTGAAATGCCTTAAATCTTACAGCTCACATGAAAGAAAGTGATAGATTTGTTCCCGAATTTAGGATTTGACAATCATAAACATTCATGACATTGCCAATAGCGAGTTATAAAACTGACAGAAAATATATTCTAAGTGATCAATAATTTTTTTAAAAAAGCAAATTTCAATCTGCACAGAGGAAAGACTGAGTTATCTTTGTTCTTACTAGAGAAAATATTACCAAATTATTGACATATAAAAAAGTATTCAGCCAAAAATGTAGATAAAAGCAATATAGTGGTAGTCCATTACTTAATAAAAACATAAATGTCATTCTCTGGATTTTGTGATGCTTGGAGGATTTTGTAAGCATTTTTGAATCTGGCATTATTGTTGTGATTTCTTTTCTCCTTCGAACTTAAATGTTCACTTTTTGGGTAGAATGCCATATTCTTCTTTTTAATGAGGGCCCCTGGGTATGTCCTTCCTCGTACCATCCCTCAACACAGCAGTGCTCTTGGGGACACTTGAGCTTTGGTCCCTCTCTGTTCCTAACAGAAATTGAGGCCAAAGGAACTGCATGGCCATGTCACTGACTGCATGGTCTTGAGTTGAGGTAGTCACAATCTAGGCCTCAGTTTCTCTACCTTAAAATGGGAAAAATTCCTTGAAACTCTCTACTTCCCAAAGGTGAGACTGAGTTACAGGAAATCACCATGAAATCAAAAGCACCTTAGAAACCTAAAGTCATAAAAGAAAGAATAAACCATCATTGAAGATTTTATCTTCGAATTATTGAATAATTTACCTCATGTATCTGAATTTTCAGAAGGTGCCTTGTCCCATCGAACCACCCACCTATGTCTGTTAGTGGAGGTTTTCATGGAATGTCAAAGCCACAGGACAATGACTGAATATAAGGAAAACATGAAGGGAATCCCCGCTAACTGGGGTCCACTGAACAAGGACACCCATTTGGAATCTGTAGAACAGGAAGGACACTGGGTGTTCTTGAAGGCTTATTGGTCTAAAAAATCATCAGAAGAAAATTGAATTAAGAGTAGTTAAGCTGAAATTCCTCTCCTAGATCTTTCTTCTTGGTAGAGCAAAGCAGTAGGTTATGAACACAACGGACTGTTGCAAATCTCGAGTGTCATATAAAATAAAGACCCTCAGGGGATGAAAGGAGAAAGTAGAGTGAAATTCACTCATTCAAGACTGATGGATTGTAGGAGATAAGAACAAAGGTTGAATCAAGAATGATGCCTAGATTTTGGGCTTAGGCAACTGGTTGGAAGAATTTATTAAGATAAGGAAGTCTGAAGGAGAAACAGAGTGGAGACACAGGGAACATCAAGTTCCTTTTCACATAAGTCGAAGTTGAGAAATTTGTAAGAGGTCCAGATAGAGATGTCAAGTAGACCGTGGGTTATATAAGTCTGCAGCTCAAATAAGATGTCTGGTTTCAAATTGTAAATTTGGGAGTCATCAAAATGATGATGGTATTTAAATCCATGGGGATAAATTAGATCATCTAGAGAGAGGGGAAAGAAGGGAGGGGAGGGGAGGGAGAAGAAATTAGGTCTAAAGAACGCAAGCATTTAGATAGCAAGAGAAAAAATCAGCAAGGCAGAGCTGGCCAAAGCGGCAGGAGGAGAATCAGGAGAGAGTGTTATCTCGGAGGCCAGGAAAAGAAAATGACTAAAAACAGAAGAAAGTGGTCCACTAAGCCAAACACTCCTGAGACATAAATCTCAGTTTTGCCTCTGTGTTACCAGATGAGCTGTGTGAATAAAGATATCCAACACCACTGGTCAGGGTTAAAGGGAGTCACCCAAGAGTGAACAGGGAAGTTGGTCAGAAAGGTTGCTCTGACCCCAACTGAGTAGGAGGCCACAGAGCCGTCCAGAGGGCAGGCAGGCACCCATGCGTCTACCCTTAGATAGACAAGAGGCTGGTAAAGGTGTAGCAAAGTCAAGATCATTCTGCTCTCACTGTTAGTTCATAGGGCCAGCAAACTCCATCAGAATCCAACATCCATTATAGGCAGGCAGACAGAGAAAGTCCATTCAAATCTCTGACTAGAGAAATAAACAAAAATTCCTAAAACTGGGAATGTCTTGCTTTACTGTGGAGTCCAACACCAATCATATCCTTTGGCTTTTGTTCTCTTTCCCATTCCCAGTGCACGGGGTGCTGGGCCACCTAGAGCCGGCTCACGCCAGTTTCCACCAGCTCAGAGATCTGATTGTGTGCATGTCTTCCCAACTCTATGTTCAGTAACTTCATGTTAGTAGTTTAAAATCAGCCACGGTTGGAAATCAGCAAACACTATTAATTGGGGCTTCCCCGTGCCCCGCAGAGAGCCAGTTGGTAAATATTACCAGCACACCACTGAATAGCATCCTTCAAGATATAACATGTTATGCCAAAAGGGGAAAAAAATTTAAGGTCAAATACTTTTAATAAACATAAGTTACCTCTCTTGGAGATTCCCAATGCATACTAGTATATTGAAGACTCTGAGAAATCTTTCTATAAAGAAATATATTTAACTTTTTTTTATAACAAAGATTTCCCAAACTTACTTGGCCACAGAACCCTTTTTTGTGGACTATCTATTACTATCATCTGAAGTTCATGCTGTTTTGGAATTTTCTTTTCTAAATAAAACCAAGCTGTTGGCATTGGAATAGAGGTAGAATTTGGTCATAACAGCTCTGCTGCTCATTCCCATGGCTATTTGGAGAGGTGTGTGGATGATGAACGTCTGCAGTCATTCCTGTGACTGCTGAAAGGCACTTATTATTTATGACTTGAGTTCTAGGTGGCGATTGCTGTCATTAATAATGATGGTTTCGCCCCAAGGCTGAGGAGATGGCAGATCTGGAGTCTCTCTCCCTCAGCCTGACATTCCTGTGATACAGGAGTCGGGCTGTAAAGCTCAGAGCACTTAGTACCAGCACAGGGAGTGCTTGATTTCAAATTCTTTCCTCATTCAAGAGCAGGAGCTTGGGGGCCCGGGGCAGGGGTCTCTCTCTAACTGTGGAAACCACCACTGGCTAATAGATTGAATGGGGGAGCTCCTGGGGACCTGGTGGAACAGAACAACTGTGTTCATTAAGAAAGCCAGGAAGCAGCAATGGGGGTCTTGTCCATCGACAACTTGGCAGGACACGAAGTATTTTACCAAAAGCGATCTCACAGCTGGAAGGAGCAGGTGCGGGCAGAGCAGAGCCTGTGCAAAACTGGAGAGAGATTAAGGCAGGAAGGAAATTGGATTTTCCCAAGTTCCAAAGGGGAGGGGTGCGCTAGGAGGAGAAAGGGGGGAAGAGAGAGGGAGAGAGACTGAAATTGATTTAGGACTTGAAATAAATATCCTTCACCAGCAAAGGGGTTGTCGTTCTGCATTTTAACAATTTAACAGGCAAAAAGCCCCAGCATTAACTGAACCCACGCCTTCAACAGACAGGGAGATTATCAGTTGCTAAACAGGAAAACTAAAATTAAACAGAAAGTTTTCACATCCTTCATTCCTCAAGAAGCAGGACCTGATGCCATGAAAAACATTTCCTGGAGCTCACCCTTCCCTGCCCTTCTACCCCTGCTCTCTCGACAACGGGACAGGCTTCCAGCCCCAGACCTGGTGGGGGTCCCATGCCCCAGCTCCAGGACGATGGTTAGCAAATGACAGGTTCTCCTCTGGGCAAAGGAGAAGGGCTGTCCCAGAATGTGATGAGCAGCAAGGCTTTCCTTATGAAAAAGGGTAAAGTGGAAGGTGGCTACCACATTTTCAGAAAGCTGTGGAGTCCATTCCTAATCTCATTAGGTTCAACCTGGGGCCATGTTTCCACACCCTCTAACTCCAACCATTTGGGATTAGTGTTTCACTTTTCTGAATATGGTTTAAAGAAAAAAAAAAAAAAACATGAGAAGTTCAACTAGACATGATAGCACAATAAGTTACATTTAAGAAACCAATACAGGGTCATGAAGTCTGAAAACAGGACACACGTGCATTCCTGGAAAGGCAGGTGCTTCGTCCATATGCTTGTGGATTTATGGGCTGAGAATACAGCCCCCACTTGTAAATACTGAGGGGCCCGGGTCATCCTTTCTCTCCTGGACATTAGCCCTCCAGATGGGACAGCACAGAGAATTTGGGAAGGGGCTTAACTTGCTTGCATTCAAAGACAATAGAAATTACATTGGGAAAATTCTTGCTATTATTCTTATTCAATCTTTAAACAGTGCTTGACATTCTACAAAGTAATTCTCACATGCATTATTGTATTTAGGCCTCAAAATAATCCCAAGTCAGGTGACATTATTATCCTCATTTTCCAGTTGAAGAAACTGAGGCTCTGAGAGCTTGGGGAGAGCAGGACCCAGGTCACACAGTTGGTAAGCGGATCTGTGTGACTCTAAATCTCCTGCTCCTTCCCTACCGTTGGCCATAATCCTCTAGAAGGAGGGACTCTAGTGATGTGCCCTACAGGGCTCCAACACAGAGACTTGCGCAGGAGAATGTTTAATTAAAGATGGAGGAGGAGGGTCTCTTTTCCCACCGTCCCTAATGTTGACCCTCAGTAGTTATCCCCCAACAGAGCCCTATCTTTTCCGGCCCCTTATCTGTACACACTATATCTTCCTCAGCTCTAAAACACAATGAATAGGCCAGATTGCTCAATTTGCTGGGGTGGCTAGAAATGTGCAAAAATACAGTCCCAATGCCCAGCCCCAGCCCCTTCCTTTCCTTTCTAATGGTCCTGCCAGAAAGCACAGGGCCCCCCTGGGTTGGAAAGTGGAAGAAGAGAGGGAAAATTAAGAAGCATGTATCCAGCAAATATTTGTCAAACTGATTATTCTCCAGAAAAGTCAACCAAACACATCATGTCAGATAGTTTGGTCTCTCAGACTTTCAGCCAATCCTTACATCTTTCTCATTTTTGTCTGACCCGGTTTCAGGTAGGGCCAAAAGCTGGTTCAGTGTGCCAAATGAAAAAGAGAGGCGTGAAAATGCCTATGAAAAGACCACACCTAGTCTTTGCCCCTTGGGTCGATCGCTATGCTGCCTCCCTCTCCCTAAATTACTTCCTGCATATTGTCTTCATCCAAGAATCCGTTATGTTTCCCCACTGCTCATAGGATTAAATCCAAATTTCTTAGGAAGGCATGTCACAACTCCATGCTATTCAGACACTATTCGTGTAGTGCATGCATGAATATATGGAGGGATGAACAGATGAATGGATGGATGGACAGATGGATGGAGAAATGAATAGACAAATGAGTGGACAGATGGATCCAATACTCAATTCCCTTTTAGAGTATTTCCTCAGTTTTCATGGAGGAACAGCAGTCTTCTATCTGTCTCAGAAAAATGAAGGGCCTCATCCCCTCCTCCTACACATCTCCTTCCCCCATGTGGACACTATATACTACTATTGCCTTATAGGTCTCTGTTGTTTTTATGGATCATAATTTAACCCAGCAGCCCAGAGGGGCCAGGGAAAGGTCTGTACCCTAAAATGTGAATGACCCTGGAGCCCCAGCTCTAAGACTTCCAGGATTAGTGAACAATGTTGCTCAAGTAAGGACACTTCCTTCTCAGGTATCCATTTCCTGTTTTGTGAAATTGAGGCCTTCAGAAATGGAGCAGAGATGGGAGCACAAAAGCCTCTTCTTGTTAGGAAACAGGCAATATTTCCCAATTTTTAGACACTCACTGTCTAGAAAATACAGCTGCTGAAGGAGATTTGGAAAATCCTCCCAAGCATTTGTAAATGCAGCGTGTTCTTGAATGTGGCCAATGGATCACGACCCCTGCCCAAAGCTGCATGGGAGACTGGCGGAGTCCAAACTGGGCAGCTATTGAAAGGGGCCCTGGGTTGTCCAGGTAGACAGTCAAGGTCAACTCACCCCTGCTACCTGCTGCCACTCCAGCAGCTGGGGCCATGGAGGGGGGTGATCTGAGCACCCTGAGAGAGACGCAGTCATTCATCCTCCCTCTGATTCCCTACCCCTTGATATCTCTGAGCCATAGACACGTTCTCTTCCATGGTCAAATTAACCTGATGTCTCTCTTTTATCATTCTCCATCACTTTAGTCATCCTAATGAAGAGCTCTGGGGACTATTTGTTGCTCATGAGAGCAAGCTCCAGAGTGACTCAGCATGGGAAGGACAACCAACTTTCGGTGGCTTTGAGAAGGAAAGGGGCCGTGAGCAGAGGAATGTGGACAGTTGGAGGAGGCAAAGAAACGGATTCCCCCCTAGAGCCCCCAGCAGGAATGGAACCCTGCCAACACCTTGGTTTTAGCGTAGTGAGTGAGGCCATTTGAGACCTTCACCGCCAGAACCCTGAGATAATAACTTTGTCTTATTTTAAGCTGCGAACTGTGTAATTGGTTACAACAGCAATAGGAAATTAATACATGATACATAGGAAGGAATTAAGATGTAATAAAAGTAGTATTTCAAATACCTGGGAAAGAACTATTACATTCAGTAAAAGATGGACAATTAACTAGTCATCTGGTTAAAAAGTTTAACAAAATCAGACTTCTATGCCATGTGATTCACAAAAATAAAGTCCAGATGGATTAGAACCTTAACAGTATACACATGAAAGAATTGGAAGAAAATATGAGAGGATGAGTTTATGACTTTGGGATAGGGAAGGGGAAAGACAGAAATAAAAAATTAATGAAGTTTAAAATATTAAAATATAAAACATTTTATGCAGAAGACATCAAAAACAAAATCAAAAAACAAGGAAAAAATGGGAGAAACGTATTTGCAACATACATATAAGGTATTCTTTGAATTTTGTTTTTTTTATTTTTCTTCTTGACAGTGGGTGTGAATTACTTCACTAATTAAAAACAAAAAAGGAAAAAAGATGGAAAGAATCTTCTCGATTATCCTCTTTTCTTCCTAGGAATGGAATTGGAATAATAGGGAAGTCTGTCCGAAACCAAAACACCATGAAAACAGAAGGTTGCATTTTATTGAAGTAAAGAACAAATTATGATTGCTTGCAACATTTCCTAACTCAATCTTTCCCACGTCCTTCAGCTCCTCTTCTGTGCAGACACCTGTGGAGTGAGCTAAGTTCAGCCAGTGTTCCCGGGAAAGGATGCTGGAAGGCTATTTAGGGTCTGCTGAACACGTGGCATAACTGCCTGATTATCCTTCTTTTTCCTCGTCTTCCTGGGCACACAGCTAGACTGCATTTCCCAGCCTCTCTTTGCAGTTAGCTGGGTGGCACGTTTTAGCCAGTGGAATGTGGGCACAGGTGCTAACCCTAGGCCTGACACGTGAAAACCTCACGTACTCTACGGTCTGTCTTGTTTTGTTGTCTTGACACAGAGGAGTATGCAAACTTGAAAACCATGCACTGAAGTTGAAAGCCATAAAATGGAAAGGACTTGAATCCCTGAATCACCTCCTAGAGAGTCCCCAGTGATCAGAAACACCCCTATTGGGCTTTATGCAAACTAGAAAAATAGTTTTACTGCATTTGAGCTTTATATACATTTTCGAGCTCATGTTTGTTTCAGTAGCTGGTATTACCTCAACTAACTCAGAATCCAACCTGACTTCCTTTGGCAAATTTCTTGGTCTGACATCCTCAGCAGTCCAAATGAGCCAATTGTTAAGCTAATGACTTCAGGGACAAACCCGTCCTTCTGTGCTTGGCTTTATGCATCCCTGGGCTGGGACTCTGCAAGCCATATTTCTGCTTTTCCTGCTGCTAAGCTCTGCCTTAGGGAACACTAGAGGGAGAATGCAAGGCTGGGAGAAGGAAGGAGGTGTCTGTCTGCTCCTGTCTGTTGGCTTTCTTGTTCCGTTTCCTGCTTCCCGTCCCTGGCTGTGTCACCGTGCCATACTTTGCGCCCGATACCCCAGCAGCTGCACTTCATCCCAGTAGCAGCCACTTTTCCATCCTCAAAGTACTAGCCTCATTATCTACCTCTGGGAGAACAACACCTTCTCTTACATTTTTAAGTTGTAATAATTCCAACCCCTTACTTGTGTTTCCCCAGCCCTACGAATGGGGCTGCTTCCTGCTCTGTGATGGCTCAGTGTTCCCTGTTCACATTCAGTCTCTAGGTAACAATTCTGCAGGTTAAATTACCTCTGTTAGAAACCACACCAGTTAGTTTGTCTCCTGACGAGGCCCTGATGGATACGCCAGTGCACTCCGAGCTGCCTGGAGTTCCTCAGTGGTCCTGATGGTACCAATAATGCAGCATGAGCTAAAGAGATGATCTTCATCTTTCTCCATCCCACACCCGTTCCTTTCCTACCTTTTGCCACACCCAGAGAAGAAGTAGAGCACAAAACATGCCCCCTGCTTCCTGCTGGCATCCAGCGGACCTCACCCAGGGCTGCAAACTAGAAAAATGAGGACCCAGCAGACCCACATGGGACTGCCATTTGGACAGTCACGTGTTGGAGCAAAGCAGGGGAGCCACAGAAAGGCTTTCCCTGCTGCCATGCTGCAACACCCTGCTTCCAAATGGCCACCCCATTTACCCCCACTCTCTGGTCTAGATTCCACACCAGAATGGGGGACACACAGCCTGGAAAGAAGGGTTCCTATAAGACTGGAAGCTCTTTAAAGATCAAATTTTGTTTGTCTGTGTACCCCATCCAAGGTACACAACTCTTGAAGGCATGAATATGAGATTGTGTCCAAATAGCTCTCTAGAGCAGTGGTCCCCAACCTTTTTGGCATCAGGGACAGGTTTCATGGAAGACAATTTTTCCACAGATGGAGAAGGCGGGGAACGGGGGAGGCAGAGCCCAGGCAGTGATGCCAGCCATGGAGAGCGGCTGTAAAAACAGATGAAGCCTTGTGTTCACTTACCACTCACCTCCTGCTGTGTGTTCCACCCCCCCGTCATTTCTAATTTTTGTGGGAGACAATTTTTCCACAGACTGGGTGAGGGGTCCACGGCCCTGGGGTTGGGGACAGCAGCTTTAGAGAATGCATGTTTGCGTCCATCCATTCTCTTTGCTTTACAAACAACAGACATTCAATAAGGCTATATGGATTGGACTGGACCTAGATTGGGAGAAAGCTGTCAGCTAAGAAGTCTTACCTTCTTCCCCCAGGGAGAGCTGTGCGTTACCCCCTCCCTGTATGTCCACAGCTCTTGATGCTATTTGAGTCCTCGCCATGCAGAGTTGCAATTTTTTCTACTTCCTTGTCTGCCTTCCCAATAGATCAAGAACTTCCCAAACACAAAGTCATGATGTATTTTTCATTTTTGTATCTCCCAGAAGTGGTACCTAGTAGGTATTTAAAGGACAGGTAAATAAATTAAAGAACAAACTCTAGCGTAATGGAGGAAACTTTCCACCAAAAAGAATTCTATAGCTCTAAGTACGTTAACTTTGAGAAAAATAAATGAATAAGAAATGTGGCATCTTAGCTCTCTAAAGGAGCCTAGACAGACATCAATTCCATCCTTCCAATGTAGGAAAACATCCTCCAGAGGATCCAAGATTTGAATCTTTGATTTAAATCAGAAATCCTGCAATCAGAAGTTTATTACCCGAATAAAACAGTCCATTCTACCGTCAGGCAGCTTTTATTATTAAAAATGCTCTTCCTTCTAGTCAGCCTAAACCTTCCTTCTGATAACCAATCTGGACTCTAGTTGTACCCTCTGGAGAAGATATCACCAAAGTACTCCTAATTTGTAGCAGAGATTCTAGAAGATGCCATGGTACTCCCCCCGTCACCCTCCCCAAACCATTTCAGATCTGTTACTTCTGGCAAGTACCTTGCACACCCCACATCCGGGGAGTTCACTTTCCTGCTTTTAGCTGGAATTCTCAGATATCTATCCTGGTCCATCCTGAAGACTATCCACAAAAATGACACACAGCCCATTTTCCTATTTTTGGTCCTAGTGCTGAAAGATCCCAGTTCTCAGCTCCAACTTGAATTTATTTTTCAGTCTCTGTCTCTTCCTTCAGTGAAGAAAGAGAACTTCTTTGGCCCCTGTCCACTCTATAAAGAATAACTAATTCATCTCTTTTCCTCCTCCCCCACAGCATGCCCGTGGCAACCCAGCCTTCTCTTTTATGAGCTGATTCATAGGTTCTGAGTGAAAAGAGCCCTTCCTCAACACTCGCTACTGCCACGTGTGGGTGAGTCTGCAGTATCCCAGGGACCAATGGAGCCAGGAAGTCGTGACTCTGTGCACTGTGCCAGCATGACCCAGGACACATCATGAGTCCCTTGTGCCCAAAACGTCACCACTTGGACAGCCACGTGTGGGAGCACCACCTCCACTTGGGGACAGAAGGACGTGAGAACCAGCAGGTCCCTCCTGGCAGACCTATTGTGGACTCCATCCCTTCCAGCACCGGCCCCCATGCCGTGAGCTTAATTACTTTGCAAGAGGACAGTTTGTAGCTGGACTTCCTCTTTGTTCTCAGAGAAAACTGAGAGTGGGCAATAGAACAAAGGCAGATTTTTGCAGAACACAGGCAGGAGAGAACCCATGCTGCGAATCTGGGTCTGGGTCCATGTCGGGAGGGGGTTGGGGAGCACGAGGATGGGGTTCAGAGGGAACTAAATCCCAACCTGAGTGTGCAAGCAGCCCCCCAACTGGGTTCCCATTAGACCCTGCCATATCTGAACTGATTTATGAAAGCTTAGAGGAAAAAAATGTCTTGGGGGCTTTTTCTTTTGAAAAGGATCTCCTTCTCTACTTCAGGAAAATGCACTGAGTTGAAAGGGGTGTGAACTTTGTTTTGCTTACCTGATCTAGGGCTTTAACTCTCATTATTAGAATGTTCTTCTTCATGTCTAGCCTAAATCCCTCAAGCTACTTTGTGAGATGAGCCTTTGGAGACTCATAAATGGCTACTGGGCTTTTTATAATGGAGCAGGATCAGTGGTCCCCTCACTCCTTGGACTCCCCTCTTCGCCTGTCTGAGAAGAGACTCCACTGGCACATTAACTCTTGAGGTGATGTCGTGAGGCCACCAACATCAGCAGGTGACGGTCTGTGTGTGGTCAGTGTCCACGCTGAGGAACCTGAACTCGCACAGCCTGCTCCCACGAAAGATTCGTACGGCCAACAGGGATAGGGAGACAGGCAGGGAGAGAACCCAGAAGTGGGGAAGAGGAGAGAAAAGGAGAAATGTGCAAGAAGAAACTCCCAGGTGCCCATGGAAGACTGGCAATCTGTGGGCTGAAGGACAACTCCACAGGTGATGGATCTCCGTGGCTCCCCTCCCACGCCCTGGGCTCTGTGTGTTTGTGGCTACGTGAAATTCTTTTCTTCCTGGAAAGGCCTTCAGCTGCTCTGTTTTCCTCAGGGCACAATGTGCTCACATCTGGGTCACAAGACCCTTCCTGTATGTCAAGGTCTCTTCCGAATCATCCTTTGGCCTCTTTTCTGCAAAAAAGCTGTCTCTTCTTTCAGGGACTAAGGGAGCCAGGAAGTCGTGGCTCTGTGCACTGTGCCAGCATGCCCCAGGACACATCATGAGTCCCTTGTGCCCAAAATGTCACCACTTGGACATTGTAAAGAAAGAGGAGAAAAGGAAATGGATGAACTGAATCTCTAACTGGAACTAGGAAATGAGGGAAATGCCTTACATGAATGTTCTCATTTCATCCTCCTAGCCACACTCCAAAGGGGGTGAAATTTTATTTCCAAAGGGTTAGAACCGTTTCTCACATGGGGAACGTAAGCCTGGGGAAATGGAACGAATTGCCCTGAGTCAGAGCTGATGAGCGGTGGCTGTCAGATTAAGCCCTGGATCCATCAGACCCCAAAGACAGGGCCTCGTGGTACCTCCACCAGCTTCGAGTCTCTTCTGCCATTAATGGGCCAGCCCCATGTCCCCCATGCCTTTAGGTCTGCCACCCATCTGAGCACCTCGTTTAGATATGAGCATACAGAGAAGACAGATTCATGCAGCCAGCTCGGAAGGCTTGAGATAACCCCTGGCTCTGGGACCAGACTCATGCACGAGACAGGGAGGAGGACACCAGAAGAGGAGGCATCTGAATGGAAACTTAAGCCTCAGCCCGTGAGGTTCAAGGATGAGGAAGGGGCCTCAACTCATCTAATAGCAGATCTTTTGTGGAAATCACAGGGTGTGGTGCCTGTGGCCCAACCCCCATCATCTCTCTCTTGGTGTCAGGGAGATGCATTTCCCACATGTGGTGGGTTCCCAAATCTCCATTTTCCTCATTAAAGCATACCTCTGAATCCTGGTGAGATCTCTGGGTATATAAAACACTGTAGAGACAATATCCAGGCCTAGAATCACAGACTGTCAAAACTGGACAGGATCTCAGGGTTCATCTAGCCAAACCTCATTGTCATAGCTCCAGGAATTAGCAACCCAGAGAGGGAAGGTACCCCCCGAGTTGGACTGTGGCACAAGGTGAACTCAATCCCAGGTGTCCGAGACCAGACGACCTATTTAGATCTACTTCCAGCTCTGAGGTGCTGCGGGGCAGTAGAAACGGCTGCTCCAAGAAACCAGGACAAACCCCAGCACTCACCCTGATCCAGGAACTAAGTCGCTGCCTCCCCCAAATGTTGCCAGGCTTCCTACCACTCCAGTGTCACTGCTTCCCAGGGACCTAGCCAGAGAGGACTGCTGTACCCTTCCCGCTTGCCAGCATCCTAGAAACACAGCCTAAGCTGTGTTCCTCTCCGCTGTTTCTGTGCTGTGCAGGTGGGAGGAGGCAGGAAGAAGACTGTGTATGAGGGAGAGGCACTCGAATGGCGGGCGGTGAGTTCAAGGGCAGAGCTAGGGCTCATGGAGTGAGGCGGTGAGGACGATGTCTGTAAGCAGAGCTCTAGGAGAATGAATAACCACCGAGGGGGCCGTCCAACGATGGGGACTCTATTTCTCTATCTCTGTGGCCCCAATTCGTAGGGGCCCCTTTTTCAAGGCTTGGGGATCCCTTGACAGATTGTGACTTTGGTTTTGTTGTTTGTTTTTAATGTCAAGAAAAAAAGGAACTGGAAGCTTAGCTGAGAAGAGGATTTTTTTAGCCCACCTGGGGAAGGTCTAGACCACTTCGCCAGTGCACTATCTGCCCAGGAGCCCCTGCTCCTCCTGCGAGGCTGACACCCACCTGCAAGTGTCCTCCCAACCCACAGAGCAGGCTGGCCCTCCTGGTCCCCGGGGTGTACGAGCTTCCTCCAAACGTATCTGCCACGCACTGGCTTCCATGTCAGGTTATAAAACAGCTGGCCGGCCCACAGTTTCCCCAAACATGCTCGCATATTATCTTACCATGGAAGGGGTTATCTGACACAAAGATCTTGCTGCGTAGCTCAGAAAAATATCCTGACAGCCACAAAAAGGTAAATAGAGACACCAAACTCACGCCAGCAGGGCCAGCAACAACACAACCCCTTGCCTGTCAGCTCTGGGACAGTTCTCAAGTGTAAACACTTCTCCTCTTCCTCCCGTTTCCCCGTCTTCTCTCTCTGTTTTCTTTCCCAAGGATTAAAAAAGATTTCATTTTCATTGTTCCGTAGATGGAAAGAGAGGTCTTTCTGAGCCAATGCCAAGCACTGTGTGTTCCTTACGGTTTGGAAATCACTGGAAACACTGTGTCCCCTCCCCGCCAACCATCCCACGCTGAGCCCCCAGCTCCTCAGAGTTCTCCTATCAGAGCCCGGTGAAGGCTGCTGCAGAAGCAACGAGTCTTTTTCCAATCCGCCCTGGCCATCTGGGAGCCAGAGAAGGCCCGTGGACATGCTGCCTTCCTATTCGAGATGGGGGCTGAGGGTAGGTGAGGAGGGTAAAAGCCGGAAATGAGACTGCGGCATTACGTGGTCTCTCTTCTCTCTTCTGGAGGAAGCAAAGGTATAACACATGTGAAGGGATGGGGCATAGCCAGAAAGAGAGAGCAGGGTCTTGCTCACATCTGGTTATGCTCCATTTGCCCCCGCCCCACCCCAGATCCATTTTCTACTCTGTTCTGTGCCCCGGAGGCTGATCCCTAGAAGCTACTTCCCCCATTGCCTTCGGGCACCTGGCTGGATTCAGCCGCGGGGCTCTCCAGAAGGCAATGGTCCACGGAAGAACAGCGAGGTCCCTCCTTGTTGTGCTGTGTTTCTGGCAGCTCGGGAGACAGCCTACAGGACACTGTTTCCTCCACTTGCCTCTGCAGCCCAAGAGGTGGTAACAGCTTCCTGCTTCTGTTCATTTCTGGTGCCTCGACTTCCCCTGTGTGCTTCTTTAACATCCTGCCCTCACTTCCACAAGCAGCCTCTTCATTTAAGTCTTTTTAAAAAACAAAACAAAACAACGTCTCCCTCTGTTGCCCAGACTGGAGTGTAGTGGTGAGATCCTAGCACTCCAGTGATCCTTCTGCCTCAGCCTCCTCACCAGCACTATAGGTGTGCACCACCATGCTCAGATAATTTTTTCTTATTTTTCTTAGAAACAGGGTCTCAAGCTGGTCTTGAACTCCTGGTCTCAAGCAATCCTCAGCCTTCTAGAGAGTGCTAGGATTACAGGTGTGAGCCACTGAGCCCACCCTATTCACACTTTTTTTGAAACGGGGTCTCATTCTGTTGCCCAGGTTGGAGTGCAGTGATGTCATCATAGCTCACAGCAACCTCAAACTCTTGGGCTCAGGACATCTTCCTGCTTCAGTCTCCCGAGTAGCTGGGACTATAGGTGTGTGCCACCACATCCACTTAATTTTATTTTTATTATTATTTTTTGTAGAAATGAGGTCTCGCTATGTTACCCAGGCTGGTCTCAAGCTGCTACTCTCAAGCAATCCTCCACCTAGGCCTCCCAAATATTTAAGTCTTGTCATTTGAACCATCTGGAATGAATGCTGTTTCCTGCAAGGACCCCACCTGGTCTACCTGGATATGTTCAATGCAAGTGCAAAGGTTAAAAATGGAGGGAGGGGATGTTAACTCCACAAGGTCATGCTGTGATCGGGAGAGAGTAGGAAGTATAGCTGGGCTGACGCTTCCATCGCAGATGCCCACTGGAGATGGCCTTACAGCAGGGCTTCTCAAAGTGTGGTCCCCAAACCAGCAGCATCAGCATCCCCTGGGAACTTGTTAGAAATTCAAATTTGGGGGTCCCACCCCAGACCTGCTGAATCAGAAGCTATGGGAGTAGAGTCCAGCAATCTTAGTTTTAACAAGGTTTAGTTTTAACAATTTAGTTTAACAACTTAATTTTAACCGTCACCTCCAGGTGATTCTGATGAACAGTAAAGTTTGAGAAACATTGCTCTAGAACCTCAGGAGTTACAGCTCACACCTGTATTCCCAACACTTCGGGAGGCTGAGGATGGAGGATCACTTGAGGCCAGGAGCTCAAGACCAGCCTGGGCAAAATAGCAAGACCCTGTCTCTAAAAATTTTTTTTAAAAAAATTAGCCAGGCATGGTGCTATGCTCCTGTATTCCCAGCTTCTCAGGAGGCCGAGGCCTGAGGATCACTTGAGCCCAGGAGTTTGAGGTTGCAGGGAGCTATGATGACACCACTGCACTCTAGCCTGAGCAACAGAGTGAGATCCTGTCTCAAAAAAGAAAAAAGAAAGAGTCGTATGCCCTATTGGGAAGCATCTCTTGATCTCTGCTTTCCCTGCCTATTTCCTCTCCCATCCCAAAAGGAGGTAGATAAGAAAACAGAACAACCAGATTTTCCAAAATCACAGAAATTAAGTTCTTGCCCCCTTTGTCATCCAGAGATGACCCTGCATATGGCATTTACTACCTGGGTGGAAGCTTAGGTTAGAGAGGTCACTGCGAGGGGGTGGCCCTTTGCCACGCTGTATGAAGGCGATAGGTGCCTTTGATGCAGTCGGTAGCTGGCGTTGGCCACGTCCGCTGTTCTCTCAGATTTATCGCACATAAACACTTGAAGCCAGGCCAGACTCTCTGCTCTCACACACATGAATCAACGGCACCTTGGCTGCAGATTCCCTAACTGCTGTCTTCCAGCTGTGCCCAGCTGTGTCGCACGGACCGAACACTGTGCTTTTTAATGGTCAGGGAAGTTTTCATGCTCTCTCTGCTCACATGGGGCCCGTTCTCATTCTCTTTCTACCAGCTGCTTGGGAACCAGTTCACATTTGTGACGGAAACACGGACTGTGAGGAAAAGACAGGCTCAGTTTAAAGCTGACGACCCCTTGCTCTTCGCCAGCCACTTCATTTAGCATCTGTTTCCTTCACTTACAAGACTGCGGTGATACCTGTCCTTCAGGGCGAGGTCAGGATGAATGCTGATGATGTATGTGCAATGCCTGAGCACAAGGGGTGGCACTTAGGAGGTGTCAGAAAAGCTTTCCTTTCCTCTCCACTCCTGCTCCCTGCCTACCATGACTCTGCATTTGCCGTGATGAAGTGGGGAGTGTAGCAAATAGGGCAGGACCTTGTCCCAGCACCGCCACTTACTATCTCTGTGTCTTTGGGCAATTTGCTTAACCTTTTTGTGCCTTGATTTTCTCATCTATAAAATGGGGATGACACCCACCTGCTTAGAGGATTGTGCTGTTAGCGCATATAAACCTAGCATATCTAGTTAGCACTCTGTAGACGTCAGCTACTGTTATTCATTATTAATTACTCATTGCATGAATATGAATTAGGTATTCACTATTAATTCATTATTAATATTATTATTACATATTTCAAGTAAAAACTGAGATGCAACATCTGTCAATTATGAGTCAACAAACTGAAAATGGGAAAGAATATTTGAAATTGGGACCACATTAACGTGCCTCTTTGGATCTTGCTCATCCTCATGTTTAGGGTGAGAATTTAGGAAGATAGAGGCAAGAAGACCAGCAAAGAAGGCATGAACAACATGCGTGGAACTGCCAGGCACAGAAAGACAAATGCCGAATGATCTCACTTCTGTGTTCTGTCTAAAAAACTTGATCTGGTAGAAACAGAGAGAAGAAAGGTAAGTACCAGAAGCTGGGGGAGGGAGGGGGTAGAGGGCTGGGAAAGGGGAAATGTTGGTCAAAGGGTCCAAAGTTTCAGTTAGACTGAAGGAACAAGTTCTTCCTAGTGATCAGTTTCACCACATGATGCCACGGTTAATGATAATGTGTCATGTATTTCAAAAATGCTAAAGGAATAGATTTTCAATGTTCTCACCCCAAAAAAGGGTAAGTTGGTAAGGTGATGGATATGTTAATTAGCATGATTGAATTTTCCTACATCTTATACATAGATCAAAACATCACATTGTGCTCTGTAAATATATACAATTATTATTTGTTCATTAAAATAAATTTTAAAGTTTTAATCAAAGAAAAAAGAATCTGGAAATAAGGAGAAGAGAGCCTGGATTTGGCTCATGGTAGGAGAAATGACGAAGCCGAGACAGATTTGAGAACTGGGTCTTCGAAAAGTCCTTGCCACCAAGTATTTCCCTCCAGCGAGTTTTTCCATTGCCCGGAGAAGAACCAGGCTGTTTTCCATCCCTTGGTCTCTGCAGAGTCATTGTCACCACCACCCACTTAGTTCACGCCCTTCTTAGCCCGAAAAGCCTTTCTTTTTTCTTCCCCCTCCAAATCTTTCAGAACCCCGCTCCATTCCCACTTCTTCTGGGACACTCCCTGGGGGGCCTGTCCCTCTCCTCCATCCTCCTATGTAGTCCCCCTTGTGGCCTCTGGCAACTCCGTAATGCTTAGCACAAAGTCATCTCCATTTCTGGACCGTTTGCTGTGGTTTCACACATGCAGATCTTCTTCCCAAACCAATCTGGCTTCTTTCTGAGGGCAAGGGCCACATCTCCCATTGCTGCTGGGCCCAAGGGTCTAAAAGAAATGAAATTGAGCCCCAGAGGAAACATAAAGAGTACAAACAAAAGTTCTGAGTAGATTCTTTGCACTAGGTCTTTCCATTGTGATCACAGTGTTCCTAGCTGCCGGATTCTCCCTGGTTCTCAGATCCTTGGCACAAGCGAAAATGGAAACAGAAAATGCAGCACAGTGTTCTTTTTCCATTTGAGAAATAAACTCACTTCTGGCATACTGGCCTGGGTCCTAACCCCACCTTAAAAAGTCTGTCATTCCCCATTCCCCAGTATAGCCCAGTGCTCCACAGTTCCCCTTCCTCTCCCAGCAGAACGGCACTGGACCACGGTAGGAATTTAGAGGGCTTCAGTCTTTAATGCCTCTCTCTTTTTTCCCTTAGCCACGAATCAGCAGACAGACGTTGGATGGCATAGTAGGATCGTAATATGGGTCACAACTAACAAAGATATGTATTAATATCTTTAATTAATATCTTTTATTAATATGTATTAATATAATATTAATATAATCACATAAAATTCTGAACTTTAAATTTAAAAAAAAAACAAGTGCAGAAGCAAACTATAGTGAGAGATAACTTAAGTCGACTGCAGGTGCAAAATAAAACAATAATAAACAATTGCTTTTAAGAAATTTAATGCAACTGGGCTGCATCAATACATACCGGATGTTCAAGACTTTGGAGGTGATACTTATACTCTGCTAATGCATTAGTCAGACCAGAACTAGAACATCCGGGATTTTAAATGGAGGGCAGAGAACACAGCCAGAGGAAGACAAGGCCAAAAAAAAAGGTCTATAAACCAAATGACAAAAAGAATGCTAGAAGGAACTGAAAGTATTTAGCCTGGAGAAGAAAAGTCTGATGGGAACATAATCCCTGTTTTCAAATATCTGAAGCACTTAGGTGTAAGAAAGAGACAATTTATTCTGTTACTCTAGAATAAGGGGAAGCAGATTTCACTATGAGGAGAAATAGAATGGGCTACTTTGTGAGGCAGTGAGATTCCCACCACTGCAAATATTAAGGAAACAGTCCTGAAGCCTGCTACTTCCTCCGAGTTCAGTGTCTCCTTGCTGTTCTTGAGCTACTTGGGATACCCCATAGTGGCACAGGAGACCGAGCCTGGGAGAGCAGACTGAGCTCACTCCCGCTGAATTTACTTACCAAGCTCTCCATCCCTTGGCCCAGTGAGGATGCAGTGTCCCTAGATAAATAAGACAGACAGACTTGTTGATTGACTAGCTGATGGAAGATACACACAACCCCTCTGTCCCCAGAAAACAAAGAACCATAAGCAAAATGCTTAATAGTATCCCCAAAAAGACTTCCCTTCCTGGGGAAACTCCAGGCATTTGGAGTAGAGACATTCAGAGGCCAGAGATGTCCACTTTGGTCCAGTAAATCACATCAGCAGTAATTGCCTAGTCCTCTTTCCATGTGGGGGATAGTAAAGCCCAGAGCTTAGGAAGGCCAGGCAGTGGCTCCTAAGCTGAAACTCCAGCTCTGCCACCTACCAGCTGTGTAGCCTTGGGCACATAACTTCACCTGTATGTGCCTCTCTTCCTCCTCTACAAAGTAGGGATATTGATCCTCATAATTAGTACCTGTGATGGTTGATTTTTATGTGTCACCTGGACTTGGCTATGGGGTGTCCAGATATTTGGTCAAACATTATTCTGAGTGTTTCCATGGGGGCGTTTTGGAGGAGATTAACATTAAAAGCAGGAGACTATGTAAAGCAGATTGCCTTCCATAACGTGGATGGGCCTCGTCCAATCAGTTCAAGGCTGAGTAGAACAATAGCCTGATTCTCCCCTGACTAAGAGAAAATCCTGCTACCTACCAGTCTCTGAACTGGGACATCAGCTCTGCAGATCTCGCCAGCCCTTCCCTGTCACATGAGCCAAATCCTGACTGGTTCTGTTTCTCTGGAGACTAATCTAGTACCTATCTCAAGAGTTCATATTAAGGTTAAATAAGAAGATGTCACTCAGCCCTTTTTTTATTGATCTGGTATACAGTAAGTGCTCGATAAATGCAAGGTATTGTTTATAAGGCCATTCTTGAAGAGCAAAATCATCTAAATGGTTTTATTTTGAGGGGAAGAGAAAGACTTGTGAACAGAACTGGGATGGTTTGGGACAGACAGGACCACAGCCCGAGGTGGAGAGTGACTGCAGCCTGGACGTTAGCAGTGTCCTCAGGGGGCTCTTGCACTCTCCCACCCAAGGACTCTCCTCCATGACAGATGTACCTCCTCTCTGAGGAGTTTCAGCCACACAGCCTGGTCTGGAGCAGGCCCCTCTTTGAGAAAGATAACACCACAGCCCTGAGACAAGGAGGGAAGAGAGGTCCCCTAGCAACACATTTACTCCATTTCCTAAAAGACTCCATGCTATACCCATTCTTCCTGATTCTAAAACGAAAGCCTTTGTCCAAACTCTGGCTATTGCACAACTTCACCTGCGACCTCCTTCTTTCATCTCTCTGCCTTGCCAGGACCGAAGCCTTTCTCTGAGTGACCCTTCCCAGTGACACTGTACCTGTCATTCCAGACAGGGCTCACATATACCGATCCCTGCCCTGAGGTCCTCTGTCCTCCCCAGTCCCTGTGATCACTTACTTACCACCTACCAGGCCTTCATGTATTGTTTACACAGTCACTCTCTTTTTTTTTTTTTTTTTTTTTTAGAGAATATTTTGCCCAGACTGGTCACAAACTCCCAGGCAAAAATGATCCGCCCACTTCAGCCACCTGAGTAACTGGGACTATAGGCAAGCAACCATGCCCGGCTCTCAAGGCAGTTAATATTTATGTTACTATTGCCATTCCCATTTTGTCTATAAGGGTTGACCATCAACTTTGCTGTATAGGTTTTCATGTATGAAAGATTGTGATATTTTATTTTGGATATTAATTCTATCATTGGTTTTACTGTCTCTATTTAGTTTTATTTAATTCCATTTCATAAAATGTAATTTTTAATAATTTTATATGTCATCGTTACAACTTAGTTATTAGTTTCAAAGCAGAATGCTTTTAATTCTTTGTATGCTACAGGTAACTTTGAAACAATGCATCACATAGTTCCTGTTTATTACCCACAAATGGGTAAGCCAAAATTAGTCTTTTTCTCTGAAATACAGAGATACCCTGTAAATGGAAATGCATCTCCAGAAAGCTCCCACGAAGATAACACTAAAATTATTGAAGAGATGGGGTAGGTTCTTTCAAATATTTGTGTGACTTATCTTCTTTGGTCAGGGAACGAGACACCCTCACTGTCAATAACACAGAGGAAGAGAAGCCCCCATCTGCCTCCTAGTTCTCTGTTCTCAATCCTTCTCGGCCAAACACGGAAAGAAAAAGAGTGCATTGTTGGTCTGCCCAAATAGTCATAAAGTTGCAGTGGGAAAGGTTGGTTCCAGAAGAGTTTGGGAGTTACAGACTATATATACTCACCAAGGTAGTGCAGGTGACTCAGGACAGTCCCAGAAGCAGTAGGTAAAGATGCCTGAGGCCCAGTTGATGATGGGTCCCCCAGTGGGTGGGCGAGTGCAGTAAAAGGATATAGGTGCAGAAAGGAGAAATCCAGAGGACTACAAAGGTAGGCTATTTTTTTCACTTCTCCAAACTAAAGGTTCTTAACCTCTTGTCTCTGAAGGAGACATTAGAAGTTTCATTCGATTCTCAAAGGGGTTTATGATCCAAAAAATAGTTTAAGAATCACTATTCTAAACCTTGAGCATATATATAATTTAGCTCCATGTGAATTAGCTCGAAATCTCCTGATGAAGAGAAAACTGCTTTTTGGTTTAAAAAAAATGACATCACTTTGATGTAAAAATAAACCATACCAGAAAATAACTTCATTTATTCATAAAACATTAGATGTATGCCATATGCTGGGCAACACTGAATATAAAAACTCAAATGAGATAATCCTGATCTCAAATACTTCTCAACAAGCTAGCTGAGGAGTCAAATGTGATAGTTACCCTACAGTATGATAAGTGTTATGGACATTATAAACCAGATCATAATAAATCCTATAAATTTTTCATTCAACTTATTTTTTCATTTATAATAAATATAATGATTGCTCTATTGATCTTTATAATAATATACTAGTCATCACAATATAATAAAGAACAATAGCATATTTCATTGAGAAAGTAATTAGAGCCAGTAGACATACCTTGGAATAGTTTTCCTTTTCCCAGGCTGCCTGCTGAAGGTCAAGTGGGTTTGTCATGAGACCCTCTTTGCAAGATCCAGTCAAGGGATCATGGTTTAGCATTCCCTAGAGGAGCCCACCTGAAGAAGCCCCATGAACAACATTGCTGCACCGTCCTACGCCTATTCCACACTGAGTGGCTCTGGCCTGCCAGGATGCAGGCTTAGGGGAGAGGTCTGTGAGTCTGGAACATACTTTACTTGGAGAGAAGCAAAAGGATAAGCAGGGAGTCCTTATTTTGGTCTTGCCTCTATTCACAATAAAACCAGTGCTGTGTGACAATTCATGGCTTATGACCATTCTCATTACCATAAAAACCATAGCTTGTCCACAGCACTCCAATAGTTTCTTAAAGATGTATACAACTGTTATCAATTCCACAACAGTGTTCTTGAGTTTTGTTTCTTTGCCAAGCATTTTGAAAAGTCTTACTAGTATATCATCAATGTGGAAAATAAAACAAAAATGTACATAGCCTTAGAAAACAACGTTGATGAATTCTATACATTGACACATACACTAGTTAGATCAGTAGTGAGCTGTGGCACATACCACATATTTTACAGCCCTGAGCAAAGCTCAGATCACTAGGAATGCACTAATAGAATAGCAAATAAATCACTCTACGCTCATTTTCCTAACTAGGAATACTAAATACATAGCTAAATGCAGTTTTAAAATATAAACTACTATGCACTACAAAGATAGTCTATCCTAAATGAAACTAGCAGAATAGAGGTATTCGTGGTGAAAAGAACACAAAGAATGTCCTGCCTCTGCCACCATCTGTAAAGTCAAATATGTTCAATCCTGAGTCTTCAGTTTTATCTTGTGAAAAAACAGTACATAAATATTTTCTTTTAAATGTTTATTATTTCCTCAGGTAACATTTTCATGTGGGCATACCAAAATACTGTTTTGGTATCTCAAAAGATCCAAGCCATATTAGATAGGAATATCAGTTATACTTCTCCTTAACAAAAGGTGATCAAATACATTATGGAATTTCATTAAGCTCTTGGTATAGATTTTTAGGATATGTCTATTACTAACATTTTGCTAATTTAACATAAAGCTAAGAGATAATAAGAATAAAGCTAGAAGGTCAGTAAAATGTAAAAATCAAAATACCCAGCCCAAACACAAAGAATAGATTTTCAGTTTCTAGAAAATTGATTAAAACAATCCCTCCCTTTAATTACTTTAAGGGAAAGAATGAGCTGGCATCAGCAGACATATCCCCTACAGTCTATATTTAATATGCAAGGTGGGGAGCCTGCTCAGAGGTAGAAATAAGCTTGGGAGTGCATCTTCCAGAAAAAAAAGTATATGCCCCACACTCCCTTAGGGTTATACACACTGGGGGCTGTGCCTGTATCCTACATGGAGCACACTGAAGCAACATCTGTCCAAAGACGGGAATGTTTTCCACCTCTTTTATAAATGCATGCAATCTGTGCTCATGTATATTTATACAAGCCTGCTTTCCCTACAGGGAGGAAAAAGTCAGACTCATTGACGTTGTTTTTGACCCTCAAACTGAACTTGATACTATCAATGTACACTTTAATTAAAGATTAGGTCAAAACTATTTTTTATTTAAAGCCTGATTCTGAACAAATGCCTTCGCTGTTCAATTAAAAATAATACATGGTATTAAACAAACAAAAAAGGTACACATTATTGCTTCTTTCTGTGTTTGTCACAGTAAATACTTCTGACAGATGTTTCCTCTCTTTTTAAACATGCTAGGAGGTGTTTGAGCCTTAGTAATTTAAAATAGACATTAAATACATTTATATATTGCATATAAGACCCACTGAGAATATTGTACAGCACTGTACAACGAAAAAAGTAAATTGTTACTTGATTATTTAACTGTCTTTCAAGCCCAAGCAATATTAATAGAGTCATTACATCTCTTTTGTTAATGTAAAAATAATAACTTTCTAGCTGGGTTAGAATGCCCCTAAATTTCAGATACCTTTAAGGAATGTGAATCACTGGGACCCATAATTCACAGTAAATGTTCACTGTTAGAAATGTTAAAGATTTCTAAAATACCTAGTATCTTTTTTGTTAGAATATGAAACCATTAGGTTTCTTTGAATTAAAATGTGAACATTAATAACAGTTAAACTAACTTTCCTTCACCACTGGTAAGGTTGTATTTGAACAGTTGTAACAACAGATCTATGTGCTTCAAGAAGAATTTTTAAAACTCCCATTTTTAATCATAAAATTCTGGGATGGTCTTATTTAAAGATCAAAATGCAAAGTTCAAATGCTTAGAACTATACTTTGTTAAACCTAATCTCAGTCTATTTAATTTTATATACAAAATAAGCTTGTGTAAATCAGTAATGTAGGCATAATATTAACATTTTGATTTGCAGTTCTCAAAGAACCCTTTTGAAATTAGGATATTCTCCCCCTTAAAAAAAGCAATAGTGGTAAGCAACATAAGTTTTTTAGTTAAAACAGACTAAATGAGTCTAGTCTCAACTCTGTCAATGGTTTACTCTGTGAGCAAGAGTTATATAAGACCTAATTCAAAAGAATTATATTAGTTATTTTCCATTTTAAAATATTTTGAAGGCTGAATCTTCATTACCCAAACAAATTTTAAAAGACAATGGGACTCTTGTAAGAATACCCATTTTGCAGCCTGGCATGGTGGCTCATGTTTATAATTCCAGTACTCCAAGACGCCAAGGCAGGAGGATGGCTTGAGGGCAGGAGTTTGAGACCAGCTTGTACAACATAGCCAGATCCCATCTCCACATTAAAAAAAATTAGTCAGGAGTGGTGGTGCATGCCTGTAGTCCCAGCTACTCTGGAAGGTGAAGTGGGAGGATTGTTTGAGCCCAGGAGTTCAAGGCTACAGTGAGCTATGATCCCATGGCACTCCAGTCTGGGCTACAGAGTGAGACTCCATCTCTAAAAAAGAATATCCATTTTATAGATGGGAAAATGAGGCTTGGAGAGGTGCAGTCAGAGGGACCCAACGTCACACAGCTGCCATGAACAGAGCTGAGACTTGAACCCAGCTCACTGACTTTAACAGTAAAGCCTCAACTATTCTGCTAGGGGTTCTCAAACAAAAATGCCCTCAGGAACACGCAGATATAGTGAGTGAGTACAGCTGAGGGGGTAACTAAGATGAACTAAAGACTACATACCCTACTAAAGGCAGCTGTAGCTACTTGGCTCCAGAACATTGTGGCCAGATGGACATGCTGAACTTGAGAAATTACACTAGCTGGTAAGCAAGATATCTAGATTGTGAAATCATCTGATTTAAAAATATTGGCTCAATCTTTTTTCTTAAAAAAAAGAACATGTATCAGAATGGATAAAAGGAAAAAATGAAAACAAAAAAAACCTAGTAATACTGGCTAGGATGTGGAGCAACTGACACTGTCATGCAAAAATAGTATAGACCTGCAGACCCCAACTCCCAGGCCATGGACTGGTTCCAGACTATGGCCTGTTAGCCACACAGCAGGCAGTGAGTGGCAGGTGAGCTAGCAAAGCTTCATCTGTATTTACATCTGCTCCCCGTCGCCCGTATCACCACATAAGCTCCGCCTCCTATCAGATGAGCAGTGGTATTAGGTTCTCCTAGGAGCACAACCCTACTGTAAACTGCACATGCAAGGGATCTAGGTTGTGTGCTCCTTATGGGAATCCATTGCCTGATGATCTGAGGTGGAGCTGAGGTGATAATGCTAGCGCTGGAAGCTAGTGCTGGGGAGTTGCTACAAATAGATTATCATTAGCAGAGAGGTTTCAGTGCACAATAAACGTAATGCACTTGAATCATCCCCAAACCATCTCTGCCCACCGTCCCCTTCTGGCCCATGAAAATTGTCTTCCATGAAACTGGTCCCTGGTGCCAAAAATGTTGTGGACTGCTGGTATACACAATCTGGACAATAATTATGTGACAGGGTCTTGCTCTGGCACCCAGGCTGAAGTGCAGTAGCCCAATCACAGCTCACTGTAACCTAGAATTCCTGGGCTCAAGTGATTCTACTGCCGCAGCCTCCTGCGTAGCTGGGACTACAGGCATGTGCCACCATGCCCAGCTAATTTTTAAATTTTTTTGTAGAGATGGGTCTCACTATGTTGCCCAGGCTTGACATATCCTTATAAAGTTAAACATATACTTACCACATCTAGAGTCCCCCTCCTAGATATTTTCCCAAGTGAAATGAAAACCTATACTCACAAAAATCTCTACCTTAATGTTTATAATGGTTTATTCCTTATCATCAAAAACTGGGAACAATCCAAAGATGTTTCAGCTGGGGAATGGATAAAGAAACTACGGTACATCTATGCAATGGAATATCATTCAGCAATAAAAAGGAATGAACTATTGATATACTTAACAACATGGAAGGATCGCAAAAGCATTATGCTAAGTGAAAGCAGACAGATTTAAAAGGCTACATACTGTATGCTTCTACTTGTATAGCATTCTGGCAAAGACAAAACCATAGAGACAGAAAACAGATCAGTAGCTTCCAGGGACTACTGGGGCTGGGGGCAATGGTTGACTACAAATGATCAGCACAAGGGAATTTTGGGAAGTGAGGGAAGTGCTCTGTATCTTTATTGTGGTGGTGGGTACAAGATTGTATATGTTTATCAAAACTTGCCGAACTATACACTCTAAAGGGTGAATTTAACTATGTAAATTACAACTTAATTTAGACGATAAAGGAAATAGTTGAAAGGCAAAAAAAGAACCAATTAATCTATTTTAAATACATATAAAACATTTTAATATTTTATATATAAAACATTTTCTTCATTGATATATATAATTATTTTTCATTACGAAGACAATCTTAAGTTAATATTGCAAATTATTTGACATATTTAGAAAAAAAGACATAATTTTAAGATCTATATGCCACATCCAGTGAAATAAAATCTATAGCACTGTAAAGCCATGTACTTTTGGAACACTAGGCAATTAAGAACTCCTAAGAAAGATATACTATGAAAATAGTATTTGGATTGTTAACAGGGAATCACATTACTTAAAGTATGCCCTTTATTGAGATAGTAAATTAAAAATATTTTGCAAATTATAAAATACAAATCTTAAAAAGAATAGTATGGCTAAAGAGCACAAGTGTTAGTGTCAATCTGCCTGGCTTGAATCCTGTCTCTGACACTTACTAGCTATGTGACCTTGGACAAGTTATCTAATTCCTCTGAATTTTATTTTCTCAACTGCAAAATGTAAAATCCTCAAAGAGTTTTTGTAAAGGCTAAATAAGAAAATAACTGTTAAGCACTTAGCATACACAAAGTGCTAAATAAGTGGCACCTGTTACTAATTATTTATATGTTAGAAATTTTGAGATTTTTATACTTTGAATTTAACTGCAAGTACAAGTTTCCTTTAGGAATTAGGACTACTCCGTAAGCATCAGAGGCTTCAGAGAGGCTCTCTGGAGAAGCAGCAGTAAGGACAAGCGGGCAGCCCGCAGTGGTCAGTCTGGTTACCTCAGTCCTTCCTTGTGCACCTGCAGCATGGCTGGTCACTGTCCCACCACTGTTAGCAGTGATGAGCCTCCGTAGCCCCTCGACCCCACCTTGGAGACTCTAGCAGGCTGGGTTATTATGAGGCATGTGAGGTGCTAAGGTGCAAAATTCAAGGAGCCCCAGACAACTCACTTGCCTCGCCCCAGTCCTGCCCCGCCTTCCCTCCAATATTCTTACTTCCATATCTCTCTCAGCTCATAGATTCTTCACATTCTTCCCTCCCCCAAGAGGAAAATCTTTGTTTCTGCTTCCTTTAAAGCCTGAGAAGATTCATACAGTTTGGTGATTAATCATTAAGCTTTACTATTGTTATTGTGTCCTAGATTATACATGTTTGTTACCTTTTTGTGATACTTTCATTTTTTAAATTTAACGCTGTTTTTTTTTCTCTCTCTATAAATACAGGAACCTCTCTTTGAAAAAATCTGAAAGCTTGCTGACAAAAAATGATGTGCATGAACTTCACCTTCCCGATAACACAAAAGTATAAGAAAATTTGTAGAAAACAAGTAAATTCAGCCTCAAGTGATCTGAAACATTTGATTTTTTTTTTTGACTTTATAGGACTAGGCAACAACATCTTCTGTGGGTTTGTAGTTTTACAGTATCTCATTACATTAAAAAAAACCTTTAAGTTCCTGTTTGATTTGCTTCTTTATACAATCTGAAACATTGCTTTCCACATGTGAATTCAAGGATCTAGTAATTGTTTTATACTTCATCACATACACTTTACTGATGTGCTTTCTCACTCAGCAGTGGAAATCCTTCTTGAATCAATGGAATTTTGGTGTGCCGCTTTCTAAAGCGTAAATCTAATTACAGTTAGCGGACGAGAATTGAGATTAAAGAGTAAGGATCATTCTGATTCCCTAACATAATGTGTGGGCCGGTACATCCAAATAGCGCCACCATTACTAATGACCGCTTGGTACGACAGTTCCAATTTAGAAATCTACTGGAAAGTATGAGATTATGTTGCATACACAAGAGCAGTTTCTTTGGTGGCATTTTAAATTTGATACTACGTTTTGACCCCAAAGAAGAAAATGTCCTGCTCTTTAAATTGTAGGCATTGTTTCGAGGGTACCCTAATTACGTTGCTACAAAGTATCTTACGTCCTCTCAGACGTCCCCCTACGAAGACGACGGGTCCAGGACCCGCGGAAGCCACGGAGGATTGGGGGCGTCCGGGCCCAGCGCTTCCCCGGGCGGCTCTGAACGGGCCTCGGGGCGCAGCGCCCACTTTCCAGGGAGCCTTGGACCGGACCCTCCTCGCACCGCTGTAAGCCACGCTTCCCGCGGGTCCACAAGTGCAAAGCCATGAACGAATTTTACGTCCAAATATTGTAAGAGCGGTGGCCCCGCAGGGGCAACGAAGGCGGCCAGCCAGGGTCCGCGCTCCCGAGGAGGAGCGACCGCCACCCCAGTGCTGTCGCTGTGGTTTGGGAGCTTCCTAAAGTATTGCAACGGGAGCGTTTGGGGTCTTCACGGAAAGGCAGTTTACCTGCGAGCGCCTCCACAAACTGGCCAGGGAGTACTGAGGGGGACCCCTGCTTTAAGTAATTAGGGCGGCAAGAAACGTTTACCTTGTGGTGCAATGAAAGGATAGAACCTCGATGTGGCACACTCGACTTTTCCTCAGAGAAAATTAAAAGTCACGCTCAACCAAACGGCAGCGTTCCCGCCTCAGCTGGGCGCCGGCCTGGAAGAAGCCCCGAATCAGACCGGGCCTGAGGCTGTGGGACGGCGGCGGGGCGAGGTGACTCACGAGGCCTCGCCCGCTGTATGGAGCCCAGGCCGACCCTACTGCCGCCAACTCGGCGGGGCCGGCGCCGGTCGAGGGGCGGGGCCAGACGGACGTCCCGCCCCCCACGGCGGTTTGATTAATGACTCTCCGGCTGCCTAGGGGGTGGCTCTGCGCGGCCTCAGCCCCCGCGCAGTCCCTCTGGTGGGCGCAGGCCTCCCCCGCCCCGACCTGCGTGGCCTGGCCGCGGGGGCGCCCACATAAAAGGCGTGGCCAGCGGGATCTGGCAGTGCCGTCGGCCTCAGCTTCGGCTGGAAGAGGATGGAGTGAGCAGCGCGGCCCAGGCCACGCAGACCCGGCTCGACGCCCCTCGCCCCCCGGAGCCGAGCCCCTCTCAGCCGCTCCAGGAGAGGTAAGCGCTCGGTCCGACGCGCGCCGCGCGGTTCCCGGCTCCGAGCGGTAACGGGTGCCGTAGTCCGAGGTAAGGCTAGGGGGTCCCGCACTCCTCGGGCAGGAATTCCCCCGGCGCGAGTGGCCTGAGGGCGGCTGGCGAGCCGCGGCGAGAATGACCCGTGCCACCTTTCCTGCGGGGCTGGCCAGGTTACATTGCCGAAGGGCGAGCAAGTGTCTAACGCGAGCTGTGCTTCCAAGATCTTTCTTCCCGGGTGAAATAGCCCATTCGCTTAATTTGTCCTTTATAAGTAGAGCTGGCACCGCTCCCCTCTCCTCATCCTTCTGAGGAGCCGGGAGCCCCGCTCTCCCCCGACGCCCAGAGGCAAAACGCGCGCGGTGCAGAAGGAGCCCGGAGAGCGCCCCGAGCGTCGTCGGGCGGGCGCGCAGAGAGAGGCGCCCCGGCCTCACCGCGCTTTCGCCCTTTGCAGTGCGCGCTGCGCGGGAAGCCGCCATGGACCGCGGGCGCCCCGCGAGTAGCCGCCTAAGCGCCGGCGCCGAGCCTGCTCCCGCGGCCTCCTCCACCCGCGACTCGAGCCCCGCGCGGACCGGGACGGGGCCGGCGGGCACCGGGGGCGGCGCGCGTTCCGGAGGCGGGCGGCCGGCGGCGGCGAACGCGGCGCGGGAGCGCAGCCGCGTGCAGACCCTGCGGCACGCCTTCCTGGAGCTGCAGCGCACGCTGCCGTCCGTGCCGCCCGACACCAAGCTGTCCAAGCTGGACGTGCTGCTGCTGGCCACCACCTACATCGCGCACCTCACCCGCAGCCTGCAGGACGATGCTGAGGCGCCAGCGGACCCTGGGCTGGGCGCCCTGCGCGGCGACGGCTACCTGCACCCTGTCAAGGTAAGCGGGCAGGGCGCCCTGCAGGGAGCAGGACAACCTGCCCTAGCTGTCACTGTCTGCGTAGATGCCACCGAGCCGTCACTCCTCCCTGCGAGTGAGGTGGGGGACTGACCAGGAGAGCACCGCAAGGGCAAGGACCCCATTACAAGAGCCTGCTGCTTTAAAGGTTCGCAGATAGTGGATGAGGCGTTTAAACCTGGGAGGTTTGGGTAGGGGCCTGTGAGGCCCCATACAGGAGGCAGTCTAAGGATTCGTGCTGCCTTCCAACGTGAGAAATGGGGACTTGGAGTTACATTGATGATCCTTTGAGAATTTTTGAGTATTTTAATTTACATAATTACCCTTCTATTGTATTTTTATGGGATATTTGAAGGATTTCATGCATTAAATGGAGTAATGGAATTATCTGCCCCTAAGCAATCCTAGGAAAACTGTTGAAATTTTTTTGTAAAACAAGTAAGAACCCCCATGGAGTACTATTTCAATCTGTTTAAATAAAGGATAATTATCATGGACTGGACAGCTACCAAGAATGTTAGAAAAAACTACATTTCTTTAATGTAATTGTCATAATAGATTGGCATATATGTTGAGTGAATTGATTAAACACTACATTCAAATTCTGTAATGTACAGAATTAGCCAAGAAAACCCATTTTGCATAATTTCTTTATAGGTAGAATGGTAGCTAACAGTTTTCACTTGATATGATGTATATGGTTATGATTTATTACCTATATTGCATTAATTAGTCTTTGCATGATCCTTTTCTCCTAGATTTGTTTTGAAACCTTACACTGATTGGGCTTTCTGTTCAAAAAGTGTCATCTTCTCTATATTTGCTAAAGCTAAATTGTCAAAATTTCATTTCCACCATTCTGAAGTGTTGTGACACACACACACAAATACAAAGTTAGAATTCAGCCTTAAGCATATCAGTGTTCAATAAATTATTAAGTAATCATTATTGAAATATGGTAAAGCTCAGCCTCTGGTATTAACTGAACTTAATTGTAAGTTACAATTAACTTATTACAATGTAATATCAGCTAATATCAGAGGGTGTGCTTAACCATATTTAGAGGGTGAAGTTTAACAAAATTTACTTTGGAAATATAATCAAAATGATGATAGACTTTAACCATTTCAAACATTAAATAAAAAAAGGTAAAATATGTATTTATGATTATGATAGACTCCATCCTATTCATGACTTTTTAAGCATAATCTCAGCAGACAAATCACTCATTACTAATTAAGGAGTCTTACAGTGTGCATTAGCTTGCTATTCAAATATACCATTAATGTTAGGTTTCTTTTGACTAGACATTTGCCATATACTCTAAGAAAGTTTATTTTAACATTAAGTATATTTTAGTACAAAGAGAAACTGTTAAATGCCTGTTTTGTGAGAGATATAATTCAGAATGAGATATCAAGAGTTGTTTTTCACCTTAGTTTCTTGTAGTGCTTTTTTGAATAATGTTACAAGCATCATTTTCATGTAACAATAAACATAGCAAGCTGTTTTTTTGCACTTGATTCACTTTTATTTTAAAAGACATCTCTAGAGATAATGATACAAGGCCAAAGGTTATGTCTTAAAAAGAAATTGATGGTTGAACAAGTGACTAAAACAAGTTTTAAAAGCAAACATTTATTGAATTCCTACTATGTTCAAAGCACTGTTTTAGGAGAGTGAATACAATTCTGAGTAAGACTCAGTCCCTCTCCTAAATGAACATATTATAGAGATGAAAACAAAAGTACAAATAACAGTACTGTAAGGGAGAATGTTACATTTATCATAAAAGAACTATAATCATGTGTTTTGGAGGATCAGAGGGAAGAGATTTTATATACTTAATTGAAACTGCCTGTTAACACATTATTTTAAGATAATAGCAAAATATTTAAATGTTAAGCCTATCTTGGATTAATGCAAAACAAAGAAAAATATTCTCATTATTTGTACTTTTGGGGTAACTAAAGGCTCATTATAATAAAGGGTTGTATCCCTTAGTAAAAAGTGTTCTGAAATGACTTTATTCTTCTGCCTTACAACATAGTGTTACTCTGATGATAGTCTTACTTTGATTATCAAAGATATTTTAACAATTAATTCAAAGCCCTGATTTTGAATCATCAGTCCTTATTATCAGTATTGTTACCACTGCTGGGGATTTACTTTAAGAGTATCTCAAATGAAACAGAAAGGTTTAAGAGACTGGGATCCTGGGGCATAGCCTAAGACAGTAGTTTTTGTCCTTTTGGGGTACTGGCAATTTCAATCAGCATCGGTCACCCTAAGGGCAGTGAATCTCCAAGAGAAGAGGAGCATATTTCAGATCTTTACATTGGCAGAAAAGCACATATGACTTTATTAATTGCCATACCCCTTAAGTGTCATTTTTTATAATATAGGTAAACAATAATTTAAAAATAAACCCAAGGTTTTGTTATTTTGGGGTCATTTAACTAAACCAAGAATGCATTTTTAAGCTCTTCAGTTTCAGGTTCAGCTCTGGTTAATTGTGAGTTTGCTAGATTTTTCTAAGCTCAATGAAACTACAGTACGTGGTTTTAAATATGCCTTACTAGGGAAAGTAGAGCTAAGGTTTGTGCTAATCTACACAATGCTAAAACAAACCATTGAAAAGTGAAATGTGACTCAGTCAACTGGCTGACATGGTGACATGGAACCTAACCAATATTCTATTTTCATTTTAATTCCTGATTCTTAAAACTGTTTATATATCTACAATAAGTTGATTAAAATCATTACAAGCCTTTTGAAAATCAAGGACACAAAGTTCTTACAAAGGAAAATTTTATTATTTTATAAAATCCATGAAAAAATGAGGCAAAAATCCACATATACATTTTTAGGTTTGCTTCATTAATTATTTATATCCTAGCAAAGATGAAAGAAACAGATGCCTTCATTTGTCTCCACACTTAGTTGAATGATTCACAGCAATTCTCAACACAGTGGGGCCTGGGTAGCACATATGAGAACCACCAGGCAAGCATTCCATGGTATTTTGACTTTATTTGATTTTAGTTTTATAATTGTCACATAATTGTCAAATTATATTTGAGATTTGAGCATGAGATTTGTATGCTTATGAAAATGGGGCAGGGGTTTAAAAGGTCGACAAGCACCAGTATATAATATTGCCAAAAATCCAGCGCTTGAAATTGATGATTTCTGCCACCATACCCTATTCACTACATGTTTTAGTCTGCCCTACACTCTTCACAATATGTATTAATCTGATATGACAATGTCAGGTCCTGACATTTTCTCACAGTCTGGAGGCTGGAAAGTCCAAGATCCAGGTGCCAGCAGGGTTCAGTTCCTGGCAAGGGTTCTCTTGCTGGCTTTAAATGGCCTTCATCGTGCTGTGTTCTCACATGGCGTCTCATCTCTGGTGCATGTACACCAGGGAGGCGGAGAGAGACAGAGAAGAGAAAGAGAGAGAAATCTCTTCCTCTTCTTAAAAGGCCACTAGTCCCTCATGACCTAATCTAACCCTAATTACCTCCCAAAGGCCCCATTTCCAAATCCCATCACCTTGAAGGTTAGGGCTTCAACATATATATTTTGGAGGGGACACAAACAGTCCCTAGCACTACAGCAGTAGGGTCTTTGGTATAATGCAGGACTTTAATCTGGTATAACAATGCCAGGTCCTGACCTATCAAATGATCCTCAGGCTAGCTTCTAAACACCTCACCTAAGCATCCTTTGGAAGATCCCAAGGACAAGACCAGTGACAGTGATACACCTCAAATGTACAAGAATACATATGTTATTTAAAAAAATTGAAATGGATTTGCAAAAAGTAGCATAGCATCAGTCCTATTACTATACCAAACATAATGTACAAGGTTATTTATAGGAAGACTATATAGGAGCGGACCATTTTAAATTCCAAGTAACATAAATGTTATCTTTTATCTATATTTAAAATATAGATTACTGGCCAGAATAATCTGAATTTAGGTCTCTTAAATGATCTGAACTACATAGGTGCAAACTCACTTGTCACATCTGGAGACATAAAAAATAGAACTTCTGTTGGTTGTCACAGAATGGAAACTTTCCAGTTAATATCACATGCCCGCTTATTCTTTATGGCTGTGTTTTACATTTGGAATCCCAGATTAGGTGAAAATAACTGTACTCAGAATTACAATGAGAGCTTATATTCCAGCTCCACTCAGGGTGGTGAACCTGCGGCCTTGGGGCCACATGTGGCCTTCTGAATCCTTGCAGGTGGCCTTTTGACTGACTTCGAATTTTACCTAACACATCCTTTTACTAAAAGGAGTGTGGCAGAAAAGGATGAAGTTTTTCTTGCCTCCTTTGGTGTTTAAAAATAACAGTCTTGAAATCAGAAGGCCACAGGTTCCCCACCCCTGCGTGGGTGACTTTAATATGCCGCTTGGGTTGAGAACCCAGAGCATACTAATAACTGTACTTCAATTTGATCACTGAGGATTATTTGCCAAGCATTTAAAAACATTTCATGGTGCTATGTAACCAGCAGCCTGCCTGTGCGTGTTGACTGATGAAGATAGGTAGCCTGACTGTGGCAGCATTTGCTCTCTGCAGAGTGTGGGACCACATTGCTGACCTTTTGGGGAGCTGCACCTTTTTTAGTCTATCTTTGTATCAAAAAAGATGGTATTTCTCTGATTAGTATTCCAAGGACCTCAGAACTTAACTGATTATATGGTTCCCTACTTAAAAAAGAGTTCCATTCTAAAAGTACTACTCTGAAGGCTAAAATTCTTCAGGAGAAAAGTAAAAAGGAAAAATAAATAAATAAATAAATGTACTACTCATATGTTTTTTCATCATTATGCCTGTCTGGCAATAAATTATATTGTTTGAGAGGGAGGTTTTCCATCACAAAGATGAATTCAGAAAAATCATCATCAGTAATTCAAATGTGATTATTACCAAAAGGTTAGAGCTGTATTACACCAATACATCCAGACATTTAATCTGGACGTTCTATCTACATAACACCAAATATTCTAATATTTAGAACTTCCAGATATTACTTCTAGCTAGAGAAAACATTTCAATGGTAGAATTAGTCACTTTTTATTGTGGTTCTTCTTCTTCTTTTTCTTTTTCTTTCTTTCTTTTTTTTTTTAGAGAAGAATTTTGCTCTGTCACCCAGGCTGGAGTGCAGTGGCACCTTTGTAGCTCGCTCAACCTCCAACTCCTCAGCTCAACCGATCCTCCAGCCTCAGCCTCCAGAGTAGCTGAGACTACAGGCGTGCACCACCATACTCAGCTACTTTTTTAATTTTTTGTAGAGAGGGTTGCTATGTTGCCCAGGCTGGTCTTAAACTCCTGGCCTCGAGTGATCCTCTGCCTCAGCCTCCCAAAGTGCTGGAATTACATGCATGCACTACCACACCCAGCCACTGTGGTTCTTTGACAAGTGTAGACACATAATACTTACCACATGGAACTTTTAAAAGTATCTTTAAAACCAGAAATCTAGTTTTAGGCTTAATTTTGTTTAAGGTTTAGTTTGAAATTAAAACATTATGGGTAGATATATTTTTCTACACTTCAACTATATTCATTCTCCATGATTTCTTGCAATTCTTGTCTACATGCACACATATTCTTTCTATAGTTATAGTCAAAGTCTGGGAATACTTTTACTTTTTACTGTTAGCATTAATAAAATATTTTTCATGTTCCTTATACTTCATAATTATAATTGTTATTAGCTACATAATATTGCATTTGCATGGGGCTATTTGAACTCTTTCACGTTACAGACTATGCTATATATATCATAGTTACTAACCTTTGAATTCTTGTTTAAATATTTTTCATATTTTTTATTTACATTTCTCATCAACATTATAACAAAATAAATATTCTTTTTCAGAAATGGCCCATGCGATCAAGATTATACATTGGTGCTACTGGTCAGTTTCTGAATCATTCTGTCTCCGGAGAAAAAGCAAATCGTGACAACGGTCCAACAGACTCACAACCTTAGGCTCTCCCATATAGGAGCTGGTAACAGTGGTGGCTGGCTATTGTTTTAAATACTATGAAATAATTCTATATTTATTATATCAGACCTAACAAATATCATTTCTGAAAGTTTACATGTGAATGCATAGTTGGATATTAGATTTGTCTGTCTAATATAAACATGGAATGAAATAATCGGTCTTATATAAAACACACAGCTCATCTATTCAGTGTGAGAGAGTCACTACTATATAGTGCAAGAGAAACTATTAGAAAAAGGAAAAAGACATTTGAAAGCAAACAATCATTTGTATATCCAAAGAACATACACATTTTCTGTAGTGTGTCCATTAAAAACCAAAGAGCTGATATCTATTGGTATAATCTTCCTAGTTTAAAAAGATAAAATCCGTGTTTGTAATACACCAGTATTCCATTTTTGCGAAAACCAGATTGTACTTATAGTTGGTCTAAGAAGCCATTTCAGTTGGAAGGTGCTAGATCATTTGTTCAGTTTAGTTGAATATGTGTGAAAAGACTGTCGTAGTAATATAAAGATGCAGTAATTTCTATTACTAGCTATTCTTCCCTGTTAGAAAACTTAGAGTATTAGAAATGGTTTGCTCCATGAGACGGGACTTGGCCACCTTCTTAGAGGGTTATTCAGTGTCTTACTATGCAAATTGTGGAAGGCACTGGGAATCCCTGCAGCCCAGTGTGAACAGGAGAGCAGGCGTCACTGGGCGGCAGCACTCATCAGCCTCCCTGGTCAGTCCACATCCCCCCACCCTCTTTCAGGTCCTGGGCTAGGTAAACAGGTTCAGCTGCAGCCACCGTGGAGAGAGTGGCATGTTCAGGCCTGGCAGGAGCCTCGAGTGAACCCATGACCCTCCTCACAGTCAATGCTGTGATCAGGCTTCTCCCCCTGTCAGTTGCCATTCACACTCTCCCTGCCTCACACTGTGAAATGGGAGAAATCCAGTCTGATTTGGGAGTTCTGCACCTTGAGAGAGAGTCTGAGGACACAGAGTGACCATCCTGAGATGAATTCAGGCTGGAGCAGACCCCTTGAAATCTGCCCTAATATGAACCTCCTCCGTGGCCTCCCCCATCACACCACGTGCTGACGAGTGCCCAGGGAGCAGCTGGTCTGACTGACTGCACCAGTGGTTTCAGTTTTCAGCAGGAGGCTGGGGGGCAGGGCCATGAAGTAGAGATGTTTGTCAGGGAACACACTGAACCCTAAAACAATGGGGTTCAGTAGAGACATCTGAAAAAATCAGCCTCAGTCATTCTCTTTCACCTACCTTTCTTGCTTTTCTCCTCAGTCTTTACTATTTCCCTTTCCTACTGTTTTGTGTTTTCACCTCAGTTTTCTAGCTTTTGGCAGTGAAGTAAAGTAAAAGATCATTTGGGCTGGGCTCAGTGGCTCATGCCTGTAATCCCAGCACTTTGGGAGACCAAGGTGGGAGGATCATTGAGGCCAGGAGTTCAAGCCAAGCCTGGACCACATAGTGAGACCCTGTTTCTACAAAAAATAAGAAAAATTAGCCAGGAATAGTGGCACATGCCTCTAGTCCCAGCTACTTGGGAGGCTGAGGCAGGAGGATTGCTTGAGCTCAGGAGTTTGAGGCTGCAGTGAGCCATGATCACACCACTGACTCCAGCCTGGGTGACAACAAGACCCCATCTTTTGGGGGAAAAAAAAAAAAGATCAGCTGTTATTGAGTTGATTCAGGTGAACATGACCATGTGTTCACTCATATTTGATAGTATATAAATTTGATTATTTTAATGTGAATATATTCCTTATAATGTGACCAAAGCATGTCTTTTTAAAAGACACATAATAAAAGCTTTCTCTGTATTAATATGCAGCAAAAATGTTTGCATATTTAAATATTTGTGAATGTATTTACTCATGTAATATTGAAAAATTAAAATGAGATTTGGATTCAGCCATTTACTATTATACGTTATTGACATAAGAAGTGCTAAAAATAATCTTTATCTTAAGAAATAAAATCAAAACTTCTTTAAAGTTACATCAAACTAATTGAAAACACTAAATCTGATAGCAAGTATTCCAGAAAAATTATTTTCTTGCTAATAATGCTTATCTGTTTGACGACAGTTTTTAAAACATTTAATTAGGAAAAATCTATGACTTTTGTTGAATTCTTAGACTTTTCTAAATCATCCTGCTAGTAGAGCTTTGCCTTTGATGGTTTTACTTTTTATTTCTTCTTGTCCAATTTCAAATGTTTTAATGCTAAAGAAGTGTATTTCTGTCATAGATTTTCATAACATTTTATTAAATTGCTAAATATGATGACAGCTTTTGGTAGGTTAGAAAATCTCAGAGGAGAAATTGCATATTTTCACCCAAAAGTTTAGGGGAGCATGCTGTTTTAATTAATAGTGTATAGTCAGGATAAGGGGTATTATAAAAATAAAATAAAGCACTAATTTGAAAATTAATTTAGTCTGTTAAGTGTGCATCTCTCTGTCTTTTTGGATATTTAACAAACACTAAAGGTACATTTGAAAATCTTCTTAGAAGATAGATACCTACTTGGTGTTAGCTTTTTTACCATGCTGTCCTTAATAGAGAATATATTAGGACTGGGGAAGGGGGTATATTTGGATCACAGTATTATCTCATCTGCAGGAGAATCCTCAGTTAAATTTCTTTCTGTTCACTCAGATCTCCTAGTGATAAGACACATTTAAAATTTTTTCTGTGATGGTAATTTGGGGGGCTAGGGAAATGCCTTTTTAAAGGCATAACCAGTTTTAACAGACTTATAGAATTTTTATTGTTTCTTTTTCTGATTATGAAAATACATGTAGTGCAATTTAGTTTATACATCAATAAAGTTATATTAAAAAGTATATATACACTTCTTTTTAAAAATAAACTTAACAAAAGAATGAAATGGAACATAAAAGTCCTCTAGTAAAAGTGGGCATTTAGAATGGAGTAAAGGTAGGGATATCTATTTCACACATTAATTGGTAATAAGATAAGTGGTTTTGCATTTTTATAAGACTTTTTTGACCAGACTACTCCAATCTGCAGAGTTACAGATAACCTAAACAGTGGCTTTCTTATATATTCATGGAGACCTTATTTAAATTTAGAAGAACCTAAGCAAAAAGAAAATAAATGCTGATTGACTTTACTGAAATTCACAGTAATTATTTTAGTTGAAATTGTTTCTTAGGTTAAATTATTCAATAATTTCTCTTTCTCTCAAAGAGCCTCATTTTATATTCATGAAAGCAACTGACCAGTTATCATCAATTAAAGAGAAAGTATTCAGGCTCTAGTGTAAGTTCTTTTTTTAGGTGATTAGGTGGGAGGGGATTCTATTATATATATATTTTTTTTCAACACATAATCTTTTTACTTTAGACCTCAGAATATCATCGTGTCATTCTGAGAAAATAATCCAATACAAATAAAACATCTCTGCAGTGGTCAACATGATTCACTTAGAAATCAACACACAAATTATATCTGGCATTGTGACATGATAAAACAAGTTGCTTGTTGGCTGTATATACAGTTGTCTTGCTGCTGCTCTTAGCTGGCAGGGAGAAGAAATAACAAATCAAACAAAATGCTCCTGATTCCAATTTACATATTAGATATTTTGAGACTTACTCTAAATGCTCTTAGTATATTTGGATTGCAAATTATATCAATCAAGTATTTTATTTAAAAAGCTGTGAACTTTGACTCTTCTAGCACTGGTAGATTCTGTCTTAATTTGGTGACAAATTCATGTCTTTTTTTAATCATTGTTGGAGGATGTGATTGATATCTACAGTTTCCCAGATAATTTAAGATGTATTATGCTATTGATATCTTTCTACAGTGTACACACTTTTGATTTTTTATGATAGCTACTTTGTTTTTGTTATTGTATTAATAATTTTAAAAGTATCCAAAAACTAAGATTGCAAATTTTTAAAAGGGACACTAGGGAAATATTGTAAAATTGTATATCTCAGAGACAATATGTACTTTTGTTATGTCATGTTAGCTGTTGGTCTTATATGTGACTATTGTACTGAAAAATAAATATCCTTTAAATCCTGTAGATTGCTTCCTATAGACTATGAGCACCGCACAGATGGCACTGCAAAACAGTTGGGAATGAGGGACATTAACTATTCTTGCCTAACTATATAAACCTGGGAAGGGTTTCCCTTCCTGTGTTTACACAAGTCTTAGTTTCAACTCATAAGAGAAACCAGCTCAGTGAAATATACCTCAATCACTCAAACACTTTCATTATAAATTATAACATAGCATTTAGCTGTCAGAAGCTTTTAAATTATAAACTGCAGAATAATCTTAACTATTAGACTTAAAGATTATGTCAGTAATCGTTTCCTGTGCACATGAATGTTACTAAAGAGACGAATACATTCCTGCCCTCTCAGGACAAAGACGTATGTCCTGGGGATGAACCGTAATCACTCGTCTCCATTTTTTGGCTGTTGGAAACTGGAGGCCGTTTCAAACAATGTGATGTCTAAATAAAAATTAATTTTAACCATTTTTATCTTGAAATTCTAAAATCACTCAATTTAAAATTTTAAATGTGTGCTATTATAAGGCATCTTAACTGTGTAGATGGGTATGTCAGGTGGAACAAAATTTATTTGTATTAAGTCCTTTATTAAAAAGTAGACCCATGCAAGATTGTTTCTACTCTGTGTACAGCACATCTGCACCCCTGGCTACTGTAAGTCACTGTACCAGAGTCACCTTGAAACATGCACTACAATCACGTAGAAAAGGTGGTATGCAACGGTGGAGGCAGGAGAATCAAGAGAGAAAGGCGGCAAGTGGGAAGCTCTTTTCAAGATCCTCTTTTCAGCAAGAGGAGGCCAGTTCTTCCAGTGTCCAGTGAGACCATCGGCGTGATTGTATTATAGGGACACACAGGAGAGACTGCTTGAAGAGGAGACCTGACTTCAGGACCAGACCACAACAACAGCAACAAAAGCTGCTGATGCTGGGCCACACTTGGCCTGAGAGGTCCAGAGAGCAGCCACACCTGGTGTCACGAGGACTACTAGGCCCAGGTGGTCCTTTTTCTTTCCAGACAATCAATGCCAGAGAATGGACAACGTCTGGGGGATGGTGGTGATGGAAACGGCTTAACCCAAAACACAAGTTCTTGTTGCCTTAAACATTGACTGCTGGTCTCTCCCCTTATCCCACCCTGTGCCTGCCCCACCCAGACTTAGGGCCACTTAAGGGTGACATGCTTTGCCAACATTAGTGCCCTCCCTTCCCTTGTTGAAAGGAAGCAGAGCTTCCTGCGGGAATGGACGGTACCCTTCGAGGTGGGAGGTAAGAGCTTGTTACTCAAGATGTAGGTTTAGTCAAACTTACGGAAGGGGAAAGGGAGAGGCAAGAAGGCATGGAAGAAGAAATAGATTCTAGAAAAAGACTTAGAATCGTACTGCTTTTTTGTTTTAGTTTGTTTTTGTTTTTTGAGAAAAAACCTTGCTCTGTTGCCTGGGTTGGAGCAGTGGCACCTCGAACCCTTGGGCTCAAGTGATCCTCCCACCTCGGCATCGCAAGTAGCTGAGGCTACAGGTGCACCACCTTGCCCACTAATTGTTTTAGTAGAGACGGGGTCTCACTATGTTAGCCAGACTGGTCTTGAACTCCTGGCCCCAAACAATCCTCCTGCCTCAGCCTCCCAAAGTGCTAGGATTATAGGTGTGAGCCACCATGCGTGGCAGGATATATGTTTTGAAGGACATATGTGTCATAGGATTGTGTTTTCAAACACTGAAGATACTAAAGAATAAGGACACCAGGCTAATCCTTAAAAGGGGATGAGCTGGAGAACACCTATGCAAGTAAATATCCTCAGAGCATGCCACAGTTTAGAGGAAGGAGGGGATTATGTATTTTTAATTACTAAATGGATTTGGTGGCCCTCAGCCTCTCTTATTCAGGGCCTCTGGTTAGGGCAGATTCCTTTAGAATGAAGTCATTGTACACTTTTGAAAACACAAAACTGACTGTCAGAATCTCTAGCAAGATAATAGACTTAAGTTTCAGACTTTATTAAGAAGGAAATGGAATTCTAAATTCCAGAAGCTGCCTTGTGTGTATAAAAGCCAAGATTGGAGGTTTATAAATGGAGTTTTACTAAAAGTGGTACAGAAGGGAGGGTCCAGCCAAGCACTGAGAAGGAGGAAGTCACCAGTGGGGACATCGGTCTCCGCTGGCACCACCTTGGGGAGAGTATGGAAGCATGGCGCAGTGAGGAGTTGGAGACAAGGGATGACCTCGCCACACCTCTCTGGGCAAGGCCCCCAGAAGATCCTGGATTCAACCCAAAGCCACACACCTGGTGGAGAAGCAGAGGCTGAGGGAGGAGCCTGAGGGCAGCTGCACGTTGCGGGCCACCCCAGCCAGGATGCCAGGACACGGAGGTGACAGGGTATGGGGTTCTCAGAAGAGGAGGTTGTAAGCAGAAGACAGGGCCTCAGCAGTGGGTGCCAGCACAAGTGCCAGGGACCAGACACCTTATGTCGGAATCTAGTCTAACCCAGAGGACAGCTCGGAAGCCTGCGGTCCCTTCCTCCACCTCCTCTGGATATACAGTTTCTCCCCAGCTCTCCAGGGATGGAAGGGGAAGGGCAGGCAGGAAGCCCACTGAGAGGGGAAAACAGTGGACTATCTGCATTGACAATTTACAAACAAATTGCTCAGTATTCCATTTTATTTGACCTTATAGTTTAGCACACATCAGAATTATTGATTGTGATGATACTGAGGACCTTCATGGACACTTGCAAATGGATTAGGAAGACTCAGAGGGTCTAAGAAACCTGACCAGGGCTGCCCAGCTAGTCAGTGGCAGAACCCGGATTCCACTTTGGCAGTCTGGCTCTGAGAGTCTGGTTTCTGCCCTAGGCTACCTGTCCTGGTAGCTGCCTGGGTGCTTCAGGCGCTAGACTCTGTACCCCAAGTTAGGTTGGAAAATGCCATCCTTTGCTGCACATCTCCCACTTGGCATAGGGTTTGTTCTCAATAATTTTGCCTTGCCTTTTGCCTTCTTCCCCTCGGCTCACAACATTGACATGAAGCAATAGCTGAGCAAGTACATGCAGCTCAGTGCCCATCAGGTGTGTCTTCTCTGGCTGGTTAGCTCTAGTAGATGAAGAGTAAAAGGTGGCAAGATGAAGTGTGACACAAAAACCACAGATCCCATAAAGGAAAAGATGGGTACTTTAGACTACATAAAAAATAAGTTCACAAAACAAAAGAAAAAACCATAAACAAGGTCAAAAGACCAAAACTCAGGGGGAAAAGTGATAACACGTATAATTGGAGTAGTAATTCCCTTTATATAAAATCAAGTCTCAGAATTTAAAAAGAAGAAAAAGACCAGCAACTCAGTAAAAATTCCACAAAAAGTATGAAGAAGCAGTTCATAGAAATCAAAGGACCAATATCATTATGAAAAGATAGGCAAACTCACTTATAATTAAGAAATATAAATTTAAAAAGCAATGAAATAACATATTTCAACTATTAGAATGATACTAACAAAAAAATACCCATTATTGGTGAGGATGGGGCAATGAGGGCTTTTGTATTGTTGGAGTGTAAGTTCTTTTTTTTTTTTTTTGAGACAGAGTCTCACTCTGTTGCCTGGGCTACAGTGCAGTGGCGTCATCCTAGCTCACAGCAACCTCAAACTCCTGGGCTCAAGCAATCCTCCTGCCTCAGCCTCCCGAGTAGCTGGGACTACAGGCATGCACCACCATGCCCGGCTAATTTTTTTTTTCTATTGTTAGTTGTTTGGCCAATTTCTTCCTATTTTTAGTAGAGATGGAGTCTTGCTGTTGCTCAGGCTGGTCTCGAACTCCTGAGCTCAAATGATCCTCCCGCCTCGGCCTCCCAGAGTGCTAGGATTACAGGCGTGGGCCACCATGCCCAGCCTGTAAGTTCTTTTAAATACCATTTGGCAAAAGTCTCTCGTTATTTTAAATGTACATACTCTGACTTAGCAATTCCATGTTAAAGAATTTGCCTACGTATGTACTTACATTCACAAATGTATGTGAGACTAGTTCTCACAGGTATTCATCATCTTTCACCTTATAATTTGTAGCCTTAACAGTTTTCCTAGCCTTCAGTATTGGCTGCACCCAAGTAACCTATCACAAGTGCAAACTCAAAGATGTACCATGCTTGCTCAGACCCCTTCAGTGGTGCCGCATGATCCAAGGATGAAGTCTAACCCTTTAACTTGACTTATGAACCGCCTTCCTGTGTCACTGCCCTTGTTGTGCACCACTTCCTATTTTACATTTTAAGTTGTAAACACACACACAAGCACACAGCGCTATTTTATGCTTCAGTGCCTTTGTTCGTCAATCATCAGTTGGTCCACAAACATTTTTTTAATACTATGAGAGTCATTGTTCATTGATTACTAGCTCAGTTAGGAATTGCATTCAGCTGCTAAGAAAGATCCAACTATAGCGGCTTAAGTATATTAGGACTTTAGTCTCTCATGTAAAAGAAATCCTCTGGTTTTGCCTGAGGCTTGAATAAAAGAAAAAGAAAAAAGAAATGAAAAGAGGTCCATAAGTAGGCAGTGTCCAGGACTGGTAAGGCAACTTCATGAGTAATCAGGGTCCAAGGTTTCTACTTATTTCCCATTGGCTCACTGGCCAAGACTGGGTCACCAGGTCAGCCCCAGGCATAAGGAAGGTATATCAGTCTGGGTTTGGTTGTGGTACCTGCTCTAGCTAGTTTGAAAAGAAAGGGGCTTATTATAGGTTATTAATGATTTAGAGACTCATGGGATAAAGCTAACTTGGGCTGGATTTATGGTAACAATTTCTAAAGTCACTCCATGGAACTGGGCTACCAAGGCAGCTGATCCACATGGCTTATTTTTTATGCAGTCAAAATTACCCATCTTTTCCTTTGCAGCATCTTGTGGGTTTTGTGTCGCACTTCACCTTGCCATCTTTAACTCTTCCTCTGCTAGAGCTAACCAGAAGTATCGGCTGCCTTGGCAGCCCAGTTCCATGGAGTGACAAGTGGAAAGCTGCCCCTACGGTGACTGACTGTAGAAACGTGCTGCCTTTGCTGCATGTATGTGATGGTTAATTTTTGTCAATTTGACTGGGCTAAAGGATGCCCAGATAGCTGGTTAAACATTATTTCTAGATGCTATGAACTGAATATGTCCCCCCCAAATTTATATGTTGAAAACCTTACCCCCAGTGTGATGGTATTAGGAGGTGGGGCCTTTGAGAGGTAATTGGGTCATGAGGTAGGGGCCTCATGAATGGGATTCATGCTCTTATAGAAAGATACAAGAGATTTTGCTAATAAATAGACATGAAAGAGCTTGGCTCCCTTCCACCCCAAACACACCACGTGATGATACAGTGAGAAGACATCTGCAAACCAGGAAGCAGGCCCTCACCAGACACCAGATCTGCCTGCACCTTCACTTGGACATCCCAGCCTCCAGAACTGTGACAAACACATTTCTGTTATTTAAGCCACCCAGTCTATCGTGTTTTTGTTATAGCAGCCCAAACCAATAAGGACACTGGGTATGTCTGTGAGGGTGTTTCCAGAAGAGATCTGAATTGATGGACTGAGTGAAGGGCATGACCTTCCCCAGTGTGAGTGGGCATCCTCTAATCTAGAAGGAAGGTTGAATTTGCCCTCTGCCTGAGTACTTGAACTGAGACATTAGTCTTCTCCTGTCCTCAACACTCCTGGTTCTCAGACCTTCAGACCCAGACTGGAATCTACACCAACAGCCCTTTGGCTCTCAGGCCTCTGAACTATATCACCAGCTTTCCTGGGTCTCCAGCTTGTAGCTGGCAGAGGGTGGGACTTCTCAGCCTCCATAATTGTGTGAGTTTATATATATATTCTTATTGGCTCTGTTTTTCTGGATAACCTTGGCTAATACAGTATACATCAGCAAAATGGATGCCTCTTGGCCTGCTTCTCTCCCTACATAACCTTTTCTTTTTTCCTTTTTCAAGACAGAGTCTTGCTCTGTCACCCAGGCTAAAGTGCAGTGGCATTATCATAGGTCACTGCAACCTCCAACTCCTGGGCTCAAGCAATCCTCCTGCCTCAGCCTCCTGAGTAGCTGGGACTACAGGTGTGCACTACCATGCCTGGATAATTTTTCTATTTTTCAGTAGAGACGAGGTCTCACTGTTGCTCAGGCTGGTCTTGAACTCTTGACCTCAAGCAATCCTCCTCCCTTGGCCTCCTAGAGTGCTAGGATCATAGGTGTGAGCCACCACACCTGGCTCCTACATGACTTGATTTAGCATTCAGGTCTTGCATGAATGTGTTTGATAGGCAGGACCTAATTCACATCCAGAATCTTAGCTGCAAAAGAGTCTATGCATATATAATAATACTTAGCTTTTCAGTCTCTGAAGTACACAATAACCAATGAAAGGAAGGGGAATTAGCTATTGAGTTTGTCTGTCTGCAGCATCTACCACAGGAGGCAAGGGAAGCAGACAAAAATAGATCGAAATAGTCATATGTCACTTAACAATGGGGATAGTTCTGAAAAATGTGTCCTTAGGCAATTTCATCATTGTGCAAACATCATAGTGTACTTACACAAACCTAGATGGTATGGCCTACTACATACCCGAGCTATGTGTATAACCTATTGTATTGCTCCTAGGTTACAAATCTGTACAGTATGTTGCTATACTGAGGTCTGTAGGCAATTTAACATAATGGTAAGTATTTTCATATATAAACATATCTAAACATAGAAAAGGTACAGTAAAAATACGGTATTATAATCTTATAGGACTACTGTGGTATCTGCAGTCCCTCGTTGACCAAAATGTCATTATGCAGCACGTGATTGTAATTGGCCTGGCCCTAGGACTAAGCCCTGAACAAAATCAACGTTCCTTTATCAGGGAAGAGGGCTGGGGATGGCTTCTGGGACAGCAACAAGAGCGTCTGCCATGGGTACCTAACCCAGTCATAAGAGATCAGGGAAAGCAAAGAGGGATGAGAAGAACCTTCTAGGTATAGGAAAAAGCAAGCAAAAAGAACATGGTGTTTTGAAAGAAAGAGCATGGGGAGGGTGAATAATTCATACATATTATACGTCATTTAATCCTCAAAATCCTAGGAATAAGTACTATGTTAGTCCCAGTTTTCAAATCAAGGAGGACCTTGAAAGGCATGTTAAAGCATTTGGATTTAAGGGTCACCAGAAATCTTTCACAGAAATGCAGAGGTGGGGGCCAGGCTTAGTGGCTCATACCTGTAAATCCCAGCGCTTTGGGAGGCCAAGGCAGGCTTAAGTCCAGAAGTTCAAGACCAGCCTGGGCAACATACTGAGACCCGTCTCAACAAAAACAATAAAAAAATTAGGCCAGGCGTGGTGGCTCACGCCTGTAATCCAAGCACTTTGGAAGGCCGAGGCAGGAGGATTGCTTGAGGTCAGTCCGAGCAAGAGTAATACCCCATCTCTACAAAAAATAGAAAAATTAGCTGGGCATAGTGGTGCACACCTGTAGTCCTAGATACTTAGGAAAGTAAGGCAGGAGGATCACTCAAGCCCAGGAGTTTGAGGTTACAGTGAGCTGTGATCATGTCACTGTACTCCAGCCTGGGTGACAGAGCAACATGCTGTCTCTAAAAAAATAAAAGGAAAGAAAGAAATAAAAGAAATGCAGAGGTTTTGGGCACTGGGAGATGGGTACAGACTTCCAAACAACAAACTCCATAAATATAATGAGAAACAAAACAAACTGGGAAAAGTTTTTTGCAATGCATATAGCTATTAATCGACAAAAGATTAGTATCCAGGACATATAAAGAAATCCCATGAACCAAATTTTTAAAATACAAATAACTCCAAGAAAAAATCAGGCAAAAGCTATGAAGCTGTAGTTTATAGAAGAGAAACCCCAAAGGATTAAAAACATATGAAAAAAATGTTTAAAGGAAAAAACAAAAATAAACACATATAAAATTATCAACCTCATGGCAAATGCAAACTAAAATAAGAATAGACACGATTTTGCATCTATCAACTTCCCTGGCCGCAAGTCCAGGAGGGAAAAAGTCAGGAGCATGCCAGGTTTTGGAGTTGAACTTGATCAGACTAAAGGTTGTTGCTGCTGTTGTTTTAGCAGCAAATTTATACCAAAGGTGTTTTAGGAAGATTGATCCATGTGCCAAATGGCCTAAAAAAGGAAGAAACAGGAGGCAGGATGGCATAGATTTGAATACCCCATTATCCTCATAATGATAGTCGACTTTTGCCAGGTCCTGGGCTTTAATAATTTGTCTCTTTCTGTTGTTCCAATGTTCTACTGTGGAGGAAGAAGGAACCAACTCAGAGAGAGGGTCAGTAACTCACCCAAGGTCACATTCTAAAATGAAGGCCCCATTATAAAGGGAGAATTATCAGGATTTGGTGGCCAGGCTGGATCTAAAGCTTAATAGGAGTTAACAAAAAAAAGAGCAGATATGGTACATCAGCCAGCGAGAGAGTAGAGGTCTACACACATGAGAAAATGTTTTTTATTTGGAAAACTACATGATTTATCTGTGATGGCTGTTGCAAAATGGAAGACAGTCATTTATTTTCTTTTATTTTAATGGGGCACAGGGGTCTCTGACACACACACATATACATAACACACGAGAACAAATGTGTAAATGCACACACAGAGGATATTCAAATTCTTTTTCTGCACAGCTGTAATTGCAGTATTATGCCCTCTGGTTAACAGTTCCTTCCAGTTAACATATTCCTTGTCAATCATTATTTTTCCCTTGGAGACTTTTGAGAACAGCATACTTATTGTTCCTTAAAAGTGGAGCTGGTAAAATTTGAGAAAAGAGCCGTTAATTCCGTATTGTAATTCATTGAAAGGTTTAATGGGATGTTAATTTCAGGACATAATTTATATTAGATTATCACTGAGGTACAAATAACACCGTAATTTTCAATTACTTCCACATTCTCAACTCTCTATGTAATCACTCTTGAATAATTTTTTTAAAGAATAAGAAAAATGTATTATTTCACATAACAAGAAGCCTAAACTGGAGTGGCTCCCTGGCTGGTTCATTCTTGTTAATTCTGTGACTATTCAATGTCTTTAAGTTGTTGGTTCCTTCTTTCCACTTTGCCATCTCATCTAACAAGACGGCTGCAGTAGTGAGCACTGGCATTCTGTCACAGATGAGAATGTCTAAGGCAAAAATATGGACCTTCCAAATATAGATCTTTATCAAAGAAGAAAACTTCCCCTCAATTCCCCCAGCAGATTTCCCATCAGGTCTCATTGGCCAGCTTGAATTATTTTAAAACATTCCTTTACATTCAGAATTTGTAGTATTTAAGTAGTTATTTTCAAAGTTTATTCTTAACATAAAAGTTAAATTTTTAAACAGAAAAGGAAAACACTAGTGTCTCACATTGACAATTAAAGTCACTGTGGTTAACTCATTATTGTAGATCCTGGCAGACATCATAAGTAATTTAGATAATTGTCACCAAAATTATCTCAGTAAAGTTCACGTACTTCAAGTGTTTAAGAATCAACTTTCATTCAGATCAGTGCCCTATTTTCTGACAATTTAATATATTTTTCCACAGATTTGGAACTTTAACCTTGACGAAAAGTATAAATACCATGATTATCTCAATGTCAATATTATGTTTAAAAATAATCTTGCCTGAGGTAAAAGGATCTTATATAGAAGAGTCATGCCTTTATGACTAGGGTCATTTACTTTGCGCTTGCGTTAGCTCTATTTTGACGTGCTTACTATCCAGCAAGGGAAAGCACAAGGATGTGGCGATTACAGCCAACTTCCTACCCCTTCCAACCTCTTTTTCTGCTGCAAACATCTAGGGGACATGGGAGGTTCTCCAAATCATTCACTAATATGAAAAAGGACTGAGGGCCAAAGGTATTAATTTACTAATGAGATTTACATGTGTAAGTGCAGACTATAGATTCTGACAGCTTATAAGAAAATAATATCCTACATGCTCCTGAATCCACATGTATGTCTATCTACAAAATGTAAACTAAGGTAATCATGATTATATTACCAAAGAATGGCTATTTTTAAAAAATTACTTTGTTTTATCAGACTTAAACCATGAAACTTTTCCCTTGAAGTGGATTTAGTTGTATTTGTAACTGGCAGCATTAACTCAATTCAGCACCTTAGAGACCAGCGCCCGCCCGGGATGGGCTCGTTGCTGGAAAATGCTGAGTCCTTTCCATCATGCCAGCCAGGGGGAAGGAGAGACGGGACGAAGGAGCAAATCTGAGAAATGGTCTATTTTTGCAGCCTGCAGAGAAAATGTGCTGCTTTAATAATCCTTTTTAAAATTTAACTTAATTATAAAATCAATGCATACACATAGTAAAAATTCAAATGATAAAGAATGGTATAAAATTTTTAAAAATCACTTTCCCCATAAACCCCAAGTTTCATTCCCTAGAGGCAGGCACTGTAAATGGGTTCTTTTGTAACCGCTCAGAAAATATTCTATGCATAAACAAGCACATAAATGCATGTTCTTTTTCTTTAACAAAAAATGGGATATTTCCAAATTACCTTCTGTGCCTAGCTTTTAAAATTTAAATATCTTGAAAAATTTTCCAAATCAGCACATACATAATTTATTTAATTATTCAGTCAACAAATATTTATTAAGTGCTATGGACTATATTATGTGTTTGGAATAAAAAGGTGAATAAAACAGACAAGGCCTTTCTTCTCACACAACTTATATTGTACCAAGGTTGCAAAAGTATATAAATGAAAAACAAGATAATTATAGATTATGGTAAGTGCTATGAAAGAGACATAAAGGCAAAAGGGAGATGTGTTGGAGTGGCCCATTTTAGACAGATGGGGCAAGTGTGGCCTCTCTCAGAAGTTGACATTGAAGTTGAGATCAGAGAGAGGAAAGGCCGGGCGTGGCGGCGCATGCCTGTAGTCCCGGCTACTTGGGAGCTTGAGGTGGGAGGGTCCCTCCAGCCCAGGAGTTCAAGACCACCCTGAGCAACACAGCAAGACCTTATCTAAAAAAGAGAGAGAGAGAGAGAGAGAAAGGAAGGAAGAAAGGAGGAAGAGAAGAAGGAAGGAAGTCAGCCAACCAGCCATTCAAAAATCTGGGACAAGAGAATTCCAGGCAAGAGCAAAGGCTCTGGGATGTGAAAATTGTTTGGTGTGTTCTAAGAACTGTTAATAAAAGTAGGCTAAAGTGCACATAGCAAGAGAGGAGAAGGGAAACAGGAGATGAGTTAGGCCATGTGAAGGCGTGTGAATTTCTTTTTAAAATTTTTTATGTGGTAAAATACACATTACACAATCTACCATCTTAACCATTTTTAAGTGTATAGTTCAGTGGTGTTAAGTACATGCCCAATGTTGTACAACCATCACCATTATCCATTTTCAGAACTTTTTCATCATCCCAAACAGAAACTCTATACCCATTAAACTCATTTCTTCCTCCCCCCAGCTCTTGACAACCACCATTCTACTCTGTCTCTATGAATTTTCCTATTCTAGGTATTTAATGTAAGTGAAATCATACATTATTTGTCCTTTTTGGTCTGGCTTTCACTTAGCATAATGTCTTCAAAGTTTATCCACATTGTAACATGTATCAGAATTTCCTTCCTTTTTGAGGCAAAATAACATTCCCTTATGTATATGCCACATTTTGTTTATTCATTTATCCATCTGTGGACATTTGGGTTGTTTCAACCTTTTGGTTATTGTGATTAATGGTGCTATGAACATTGGTGTACAAGAATCTGAGTTCCTGCTTTTATTTCTTTTGGGTATATACCCAGAAGTGGAATTGCTGGGCCATGTGGTAATTCTGCGTTTAAATTTTGAGAAACCACCCTACTATTTTCCACAGTGGCTGCACCATTTTGCATTCTCCCAGCAATACACAAGGGTTCCAATTTCTCCATATCCTCGTCAATATTTGTTATTTTCTGTTGTTTTTATTTTTTTATAGTAGCCATCCTAATGCTTCTAAAGTGGTATCTCATTGTAGTTTTGATTTGCATTTCCCTAATAGCTAGTAAGGTTGAGCATATTTCTCATGTTCTTATTAGCCATTTGTATATCTTCTTTGAAAAAATAGCCATTTATATCCTTTGCCCATTTTGGATTGGTTTGTTATGTATTTTTGTTGTTCAGTTATAGAAGTTCTTTTTGTATTCTGAATATTAATCTCTTATCAGATATATGCTTCCCAAATCTTTTCTCCCATTCTGTGAATTGTCTTTTCACTCTTTTGACAGTGTCTAACACACAAAAATTTGTAATTTGATGGAGTCCAAGTTATCCATTTTTCCTTTGTTACCTGTGCTTTTGGTGTTATACCCAAGAAATCACTGCTAGATCCAAGGTCATGAAGATTGTTCCGTATGTTTTCTTCTAGAGTTTTATAGTTTTAGTTTTTACATTTAGTTCTTTGATCCATTTTGAGTTAATTTTTGTATATGATGTAAGGTAAGGGCAGACTTCATTATTTTGCATGTGGATATCCAGTTTTCTTAGTACAATTTGTTGGAAAGTCTGTCCTTTCCTCATAGAATAATCTTGATACCCCTGTTGAAAATCAATTAGCCATATATGCAAGTGGATAGTTTTTAAGTATAATGGGAAGCTGTTGACATTAGTAATCAAGATTATAAGGCAATTCTGAGTCTCTACATTGCTTTTCTTAAGCTCTTTTGGAAATAGACTTGAAAGAGAAAGGGGAATTCTAAATTCCAAAAATCCCTTTATAAAGAGCAAAGCTTAAAGGCGTGAACATTAAGTTTTATGTAGGAAGAGGAAACTCTGGCAATGAACTCAAGGAAGAAAGGGAGCCTTTAATAGGGATGAAGAAGAAATACAAAGGTTTCCACAGAAAAAGAGAGAGAGAAAACGAAAATGAAAGGTCAAAATTCAGGTCCGTGCTCATTACATGTCCTTACCCTCAGCACTGGGGATGGTGAGACAGGAAAGTACACGAGTGTTGAGCTCAGAGGTGACGTCTTGGGCGGAGATGTAAATTTGGGCATTTTCAGTATATGTTTTTATCAAAAGAAGTGGGAATAGATGCTAAATAGCCAAAAATTAAGAAGCAAACAACAGGTCAATTGATAACAAATTGTGGTATGTTTATATAAGGGACAACTACTCAGCAATAAAAAGGAATTGACTGGCCGGGCGCGGTGGCTCACGCCTGTAATCCTAGCTCTCTAGGAGGCCAAGGCGGGCGGATTGTTTGAGCTCAGGAGTTCGAAACCAGCCTGAGCAGTGAGCGAGACCCCGTCTCTACCAAAAATAGAAAGAAATTAATTGGACAGCTAAAAATATATAGAAAAAATTAGCCGGGCATGGTGGCGCATGCCTGTAGTCCCAGCTACTCGGGAGGCTGAGGCAGGAGGATCGCTTGAGCC